>QJPP01000491.1:600000-812782 GCA_003996215.1 Jaltomata sinuosa | reverse complement strand
CTAGAACCACAACGAATAGGAAGCGAGCTCTACAAAACTTACCCATGAGCTACAACCTTAGGAAAACACCTCTCAGGAACATCTCACCCCATACACTACTAAAAATAAATGATCTACCAAAAACACATGACTAGAACTACAAACTCAAATAGTAAATCAACCAAATAAGTAAAACAGGAAGGCACACAAGAAAAAACACAAAAAGGGGATAATCGCAACGCGAGCAAGGCTATCACCAATCGAAGGTAAACAGAGTCATACCTGGAGCAACAATATCGGGAACCTCTACCTTTGGCACATCAAGAGGGGCATCAGACTGATGAGGTCTATCACTGGGCTGAGTAGTCAAAACTAAAGGCTCGATCACCCCTCGCTGGGGACAAGCTCTATAAAGGTGACCAATCTCCCCATAATCATAAAAACCAGGCTGGCTAGGATACATAATTGTGGGACAGTTTCTAGCAAAGTGACCATGCTCACCATATCAAAAATAGCCTCTACCAGATGAAGCCTGACGGGAAGATCTCACTGAACATGATCGGCCACCACAGCTTACACACTCTGGAGGCAAACCCCAAAGAATATGATTTGTGCCCTGTCTATTCTGCTCAACATGCCCTACACAACCACTCTCTAGAACCTGTGGAGCAGCTAAAATTGGTCTGCTAGATAAGAAGCAACGGAACTGATCCCTATCAGACAATCCCCTACCTTGAGTCTGAGAACCTCAGAAATTTCCCTGACAATGATGCTTCTTACTACTACCTCCATATGCCTCACGACATAAACCCTCAACAGCCCAAGCGTGATCAACTACCTGAAGGAAATTCATCCCAACTGTAACCAAGTGTTCGATCACCAAACGGACCGGCAAAATCAAACCCCCAACAAAGCACTGAATTCTATCCAACTGTAAAAGCACAGTCCTAGCAGTATGTCTAACCATCTCATGAAACCTCGCTTCATACACCAATACCTACATATAACCCTGTTGAAGAACTGGAAGCCCAAATCTAACTGAAGCACTGCTCGAAGAACCGGGTAATAAAACACCCACTAGAGGACTCAGAGTCCTAACCACAGTGTTCGGAAGAACTGGGGTATCTTGAAACCCTACTGGAGGCTAGGCTGACCCCACACCCCCTATCTGATGTAATCTGCTCTTACTCTGAAGTCCCAGCACTGACGGAAGCACTAAAGCAACAAGCACAGAAGCCTCGACATCACCCATTGTCAAACTCGTCTTAGGCATCTGAGAAGGAATGAGATAATCAAATATTAGAAGTCCATAAATCTAGGAACGCATGATAAAGAGACAAGAAGATGGAACTTTTCTTAACAATGCCCTGCAGCCTCCCGCAGATAGGTTATGGATGTCATCGCACCGATCCGTGATGGAATAACTAACCCAAAAGTATCCAAAATCTACTACTCAATCCAGGATAAAACAGGACTCAAAACCCCACACTCGCTCAGAAAACTACATAATCAGCATCTCAGTAAGATGGGACCTATTAGCCCCTCAATAATCTCGGTCCCAAGGACGATGCCTCAACAGGCTAAAACCATTCATCCAATCGATACCAAAAGTCCATACTAGTTCTACGAAATGATAGAAGTAACATAATCTACCTACAGTCCCAACGGCCGCCCATACAACCGAGGAACACAATCAAATGAAAACAAACCTTTTGGCCACCCATACAACCAGAGCATACACTGAACACACAGCAAACATGGGTGGAATCGCATGCCAAATTCATGATAATGATATGATGTGAAAGTCACCAGTATATTCCTCATCAGGTACCTCAAGGTGCCATATAGTGGCAGGACCCATGGAAGGACTCTACCCGTGTACCTCTCCTACACCGTACACCCCTTATCCAGCACATGCAGCCCAAGGCCCCTGGTCTTGGATCGATAAGGTCCATGGAGGCCTACTCGTCGACCACATACATCGCCCAACGATCTCAAATAGTAGCTCCAAACTCAAAACCTCGTAGTAGATGCCCGAGATCGAACTGGGTCTAAAATAGTAGTAAAAGTCTCAATAACCCTCTCAAAGGGTTCCCGAAGGATACTCGGGTCTAAATCAGTAATAAATCAAGTCTAGTGCTACGGCCCGGCTGAGCCTAGTATCATTAGGAAATCAAGTCTAGTGTTATCGCCCTGTCGAGCCTAGTATCAGTGGGAAATCAAGTCTAGTTCTACGGCCCTGCCGAGCCTAGTATCAGTAGGAAAAATCAAGTCTGATATCATCCAAATCTTGTTTTATCATCATTTATACTGAAAACGAGCCCCCGAGGCCATGCAAGTTTTAGAAAACCGTCTATAATAGGCCCAAAGCCAAAACAGTGACAAAACATGCAGGTAAAAACCTTTTTTATGGATGATATGCTCGCACACAAATATAAATTAGCCCAACAGCTCACAAATATTCCTACCGGCCCTGCACAGGCTCAATAGCTCTACAGCAGACATAACCAGCCTAAAATAAAAGCTTTATGTTTGGGACTCGCGAACATTCCCTAATAACCCACTATCTATGTTCCAGAGTCAATACAAGGTCGCACAGGACCACAAGGGTAATATACAATACTACGTTAATACTACAAACAACGTATGAAATAAACAGATAGAAAGACAGACAAGGTCTGCGGTACCAACCTATAGCAACCCGGACAAGGATACTAAGTAGAGCAGTTACAGTTTATATACACAGAGTCTAGATAGGGGAAATCATAACCTACCTGTCGTCCGACGACTAGCTGCGGGAATGATGTCACCCAGGCTCAAACTAATCTGGGAAGCTCCAATTCATGAAAATGCTATCAAGACAATCATCTATGAATTAAGACACGACTAACAATACCCATATCGCTATAATAATAGCCGGGCCGAATTTTGGGTCACCGATGGGCCCGTGGGCCCCGCAACCGAAGCCAAAAATGAAGAAGCACAAAATGATCACCGCGATCATGTGAGCACATGCCCAGAAAATTGAAGAATTTGGGCATGAAATTCGAGCTAAAACATCCTCTACAAGTCAGGGAACCAAAGAAGGAATTTAAGAATGAAAAATTGGAAATTGGGCAAGAATCGCTTACCACAACGAGAGAGAACGTCAAGGAGGTGAGTTCTACGAACCCAAGAGCATGAAAGCCCAAGAAAAACCGAATCTACAAGTAATTTTCAAGCTTTGAGAATTTACAACAATGGAGGGAATTTAAAGATTAAAAATTAGAGATTAGCAATAAACCTTCCGGATTAATGACGAAAAAGTACTCCCGAAGCTATGGTGAATTTACCCAAAGAAATTGATGGTCAGAAGTGGAGTAAATTAAGTTTGGGAGGTTTAACAATGAGGAAACGAAGTTGGAAAATGAGGAAATAGAGAAGAAGGTTTAATTTATAATATTGTCAGCAGATATCGCATTTGCGGCACTTTCTTCGCAAATGCGGACACTGCAAATGCAAAAAAACACCACAAATGTGGTATTTCACCACAATTGTGGTGGCTGCAAATGCGGTCAAATGCCCGCAAATACAGACCCAACAGGTACAGCAAAACTCAGCTAAGCTTAAAACTTCAGATAGACCCTCGAGATTCATCCGGGGTCCCACGGACACAAACGAATATTTGACTAGAAACGGCATTTCAAATCCAATAGAACCAATGCAAATCCTATTGGAGTTTGATTTAATGAAAAAGTGGGTACCGCGCCCAAAACTAACCTTAGGCCAACTATTTCTAAAACAGAACCCAATGGCGGAAAACAAGTCCGGAATCGGGACCCAAACCAATGGTCCCTCTAGCCTAAACTCAACGTTCGAAGCTAACGACGTTGACAGAATTTCCATCCAAGGCCATCTTCTCCAAATGTTGACCAAAGTCAACCATACAAGCCTAACTGGCCTGAAAACACAGAACAAGACAGATTTTCATGCTGAATAGCTCTCAAATCCCAACCAACGGTCCAACTAGACCAAAGTCCATGTTTCGGAGCTAATGGAACTGTCAAAATTTGATTCCGAGCATGATAGCTATGAATTTTGACCGAAGTCAATGATTTTCAAAGTTGAAGCTTTAAATCCAGGAACGGCCAAAAAGACCAAACAAACAGCTCGGACACCGAACTAATGGTCCCAGCAATTCATAAATGACTTGGGGATGCTATAGACATGCTATAACAGTACAAGAAAGGCGAAAACATAGGAATAACCAAAAGGTTCATTACAATCATCATGATGGTACTTATATCCTTCATTGGAATTCGGTCTTGTTTGATGAGAATTCGTCTTATGAAGAGGATTTTGTGGCTATTTTAGACAAAGAGGTTAATAAGATGATATCCAAAGATATTGCATCTGTAAAGGTCCAGTGAAAGAACCATCTTGTGGAGGAGGCCACTTGGGAGACCGAATTGGATATGCGTAGCAAGTGTCCCTAGATTTTTGTTGAGTCAGGTATTTCTTTCCTTGTTTATCTTCTTGTTTGTTCAGGGACGAATGGTAGTTTAATTGGTATTTGATGTAATGACCCATCTAATCGTTATGGGGTGGTTAAGGCCATATTGCCCTTGTTAGCATCTCTGTAGTAAGTTGAGATGATAAAAACTCAAAGAGGAAATTATTTGTAGTCATGGTGATTTGTGTAGAGTTGTGTTGTGTTCTGTTAGGGGGTGACCTAGTGAACTAGACTTCTGCAGGAAATTTTGAGACTACGAGTAAGGTCATAACAGGCTTTTAAAGTGGTTTATATATCTTCTTTGCATAGTGATGTCTGGAGATTGATAATTGTATTGTGAAATAAAGCTTGGTATAGTTTCTACCAAGCTACTGGTTAGGAGGCACCACTACAGTGGTGGATTTTTTTCTACAGTGAGGCTGCCGTAGCGGTCAGATGCCCACCGTAGCAGGTGTCAATAATTTCATTAGGTATCGCCATAGCGGGACGGCTGTAGTTAATGACGTGAGGCAAAATACACGTTTTAAGTTAGCTATTTTGAGTTCTCACCTCATAACTCTAAGAACTAGTTTCAGAACTCTATAGAGGCAATTTTCCCTAGGCTAGGGCTAAATTCTTCTCCAAGGTTAGTTCACCCATCAACTATTTCACTTAGTAATTCTCTAACACCCTCGAATTGAAGGAGGTGGCTTTAATGGTGGTTTGTGGGTTATAACCCTAGAAGTTGAAAATCATGGGAAAACCTATGGGTGGATGCAATTATCATTTATTTTGCTTCTAAGTTGTTAATTAATGCTTCTTAGGATGGAATTGATGTTCTAATACATGATTACAATGTTTTAGGGACCTAGAGTCTAATAAAAATAAAACCTTTAGCATTAAAAACTGCTTTAAGGGGATAAATAAGGTAGAAACTCTATGATTTAGGATGATATAATCATTGGAGAACTAAACTATGATGAATTCACCCTTAGATAATGGTTAAAACATTGAATAAGGCTAGAATTAGGTGGGTTTAAATTCTCAAAGCTATTGGTTGAAGAGTAGTTTATTAAATACTCTTGCATTTGATCATTTATATACTTTGAGTGTTCCGGGGCTTTGAGGAAAGGAAAGGCTCGCGTGAATTATCTTGCTCATTCAAGTTCTTTGGTGAAGATAAGTTATTGTTTACTTGGAGATAGACTTTGATTAGTCACTTGTATGTATTATGAGTTGATAAAGTATGTTTGATTGGTGTTCGGACATAGACTGTGATTGATACTTGTTATATTAATAATGCTTGTATGAATAAGCTGTTAAATTATTGAAGCATGTCTTATATGACTTGTGATTGTTGTGTGTACTTGTGATTATCAATGTGTATTTTTCTTTATTATTTTATGAAATAACCAAGCAGAGAACATATTGAGATATGTTGAGAGGAATAAGAAAAATATATAATTATCCTGAGATGAGTATATCAAGTCCGATGGAAGTTTATGGATAAGCAGTTATATGAGTGCTACATGGACCCTAGACATCCTCGGTAGGTCATGACTAGTTGGGCAAGATTAAAGACCCCTAGAATGTGTGTATAGATGAGTGACGTATGTGTGTGGGAAAGATTAAAGACCCCCTAGCATGTGTGTACAGAGTAAGACTGATGAGATACAGAGGCAATATAATTGTGATTCAGTATGGGTATAACTCCATGATTTTGTTGTGACAGTATTATATTTGCAGAGTTTTGTGATGACTTCTTATGTCTGCTTTTGATGACTATATGTCTATTGACATTGATACGTCTAAATTTATTTCATTTACCCGGTTATTGTTGACTACCTGATTTTCAGAGTTACTTGGTTATGTGTTGTTGAACCTGTTTACTGCTTTTATTGACTTTATGATATATACTTGTTATTAATTGGAGTCGGCCTATGATTCCTACCGGTAGGGGTGTTCACGATTTGGGTAACACTTGATCCAAATCGAAAATCAAACCAAACTAATTTTTATTTGGTTCGGTTTGGTTTAGTTTTACATTTTTAAAAATAAATAATATTTGGTTTGATTTTGGTTTTGTTCAAAAAAACCAAAGAAATAACCGAACCGAACCGATAAATTATATTACATTATTTTATAATTATATATATATGATTTATTATTTTTTGTGAATAATTTTAATTATCTTACATATGTTTTCATTAAAATTTATTTATAATTTAAATAGCTTGTATTAGAGTACACTATTTTATTATTTTATGTGGTAGTCTCACAATGTATTTTTTTCCTTTTGAAGAATTGTTGTCTTTTTTTTTGTTTGAATGAATCATTTTTTTTATTTTCATATATGGTTAATAACCAAATAACCGAACCAAACCGAACCGAAATCGATGACAACCAAACCGATAAATATATTTTATATTTGGTTTGGTTTGGTTGTAAGAATTTAAAACCGATTATATTAGTTTGGTTATAGTTTTGACCAATAACCGATCCAAACCGACCCGTGAACACCCCTACCTACCAGTACATAATATTTGTACTGATGTTACTCCTACACTTTTTTGAGTGGGGACTATATTTAAGAATCTTCTTTGCGAACTTGCATCTAGCACGGCCGGTTGATCGATCTGAGGGTGAGCTACTTCCTATCCAGGCTACCGCGAATTTTTTTTTGTGACAAATGTTTATTTCTTTGGACATTATTTATTTGATTAGTTTGATAATCTTAGACATTGTTAGTTAGAGTCATTGCACGATGACTCTCGAATTTTGGATATTGTAATAGTTAGACTTTTGCACATTTAATTTGTTGATGTATAAAACTCTTAAATTTATAGCTCGAATGCCTTAATATTTGTTAAATGAATTTATAACTGTTGGGATTAGTGGATAAGTCATGATTCATCCATCGGAGGATAAGTGTGGGTGCCAATCACAATGATTTGGATCGCGACATTAGTCCAAGTTATCCTGTATTTACTCTTTCCCTCCTCTTTGTTGTTACAGAAGAATCTAGCAAATAGTTTGTGCAATTCATATTTTTTTGCTGCACAAAGTTCTTGATATATTTTTGATCATTTTATTTGTAGCTTTAGAATCACAATGATCCAGTATTATTTTTGAGTAATCCAACAAAATATCTAGGTGGAATGTATCATGAAATATCCGGTATAACTTTTGAGTAATACAACAGCATAGCCAGGTAAAAAATAGTACCAAGTCATATAAATCTACATAACTTATGAATAATTTAATAAAATAAATAAGATAAAGATAATGAAAAATTATACTTATCTGGCATGACTTTTCTATTCAAATTAATGGGATGTCTTCTTTAAAACTGTAACTAACTGACATCGCAATTATAACGCCGAATGATTTTTATAAATAATATTCATAAGAGGTTGTCTTGAAAAAAAATCATGTTTAATGAGGACTCTGCTAAGTGGTAACACCATGTATAGAGTCTGACACCTGCCCAGAGCTGGAAGGTCGGAAGGAAAAGGGAATGGGAGAAATTATTGGAATTCTATGAAAGATTCTCAGGAGCCAGGATGCATGCCAGTTTCATACGACTAGGTGGAGTGGCTCAAGATCTGCCAAGTTCTTTTGTTTTTTAGTAAGATAGTAGTGGATCGAGAAAGCAAAGCTTAAAAGGCGAAAGTGCTACCTACCCTCTCTTGCCATTTTTGAACCAATAAAAAAAATCTTCTATAACCATGAGAGGGTAGAATAGAAAAGTTGTCTCCCGCACCCATATTCCTAAACATCCCTAGGAGGAGAATAAGGATAGCTAGTCCTAAAAATCTCTTCCTCATCTTGACTCATGGCGTCTTCATCAGTGAGTAAATCCTCATCATCATCATCCGTAAGATAAAAGAACCTCGGAATGTTTGTTTTTTCTTGCTACTGGTTTATTCTTGTCCCAATTCTGCTTTCCTCACTCCCCGGCTTGCTTCTTTATATTTATATATTTCGAAAATTGAATCATCATGCACTTTTGCAATCGCTACAAGCAACCTATTTCATACCTTTTTCGTCGTACTTCCTCTTCTCCTTCCTCTCTAAATAAAATAAAAATAATCTAGAATCTTTCTATTGATAGAGCTTTCACGTCTGCGCATAGAATCAGCGACAGACACAGGAACTGAAATAGATTTAAAGATTACTTCTGTAGAGGAGAGGGGAAAGTTGCTTAGATAGTTTGATAGCATTGTTGTATGCTTGTGGCGATAAATCGTGGGTTCCAATTTTGGGAGTATGGGGAGTTGTCAGCTACGCGCCATTGTTGGTAATGCATTGTATGTCCCATAATAGGTCTCATTCTTCTACTCTTTTTCGGAAGTCGGTGACTATTCATAGCTATTACCTTGACACCAAAGAATGGAAACTCGAGATCGTAAATGGATTATCGTCGGACCGGTAATCATGGGTGCTGGAACACTCCGGTAATACCTGAGTCAGGTTTTCCGACGGATCGGATCCCTACCGATATTGGTACTATCGATAACTTTAGGAGATTCTGTCCTGTCTCATTAATAAATGGGATGGACCAATAACGAAATCGGGTTGAATTCGAGTCCTCCAAATTTATTTATTTTTTTTTTAAAATTATTTAAACTTTATTTAAATTAGGACTTGACTTTTTAAAAATTCAAAAGGTTTTTTACTATAACTTTTTTTTAAAAAAAAAAGTATAACTTATTAAGAACATTTCAAAGTTCAAAAAGTTAGTTTAAAATTTTCAAATTTTAAAAAGTTAGATTATTTAATTTTTAAATTTAAACTTGAAAATGAAATAAGTTAGTTAAGTAATTTTTTATTAAAGTTGTGAAAATTATAAGTTTGTTAAAGTCTTGAAAACTGAAATATATAAAAAGATTTGTACTAAATAGAAGACAATAATTAATGAAAATCAAGGCGAAAAGCCTATAAATTTTTTCATATAAAATAAAATGGTACAAATTTGTATTACAAATATTAGAAGAGTACATAATCTAAGCAACCACTTTTTAGGAAGGATTCTGTTTGAACTATGCCTCGATTATCATACTAAGATTTGTAATGTCCATAATAGTCTAGTCTTAACTTTTCTATCACTTCTTTGAAAATTTCCTCCGAAAGTTGTTGTCGTCGTGCTTGTTCCTCCAATTCATCCATGCCTCCATTATTATTATGTTCAATTATTAAATCTAATTCTTTTTCATATTGGAGAGTTAATTTTGGTAGCCCATAATTTCTTCGCTCGGTATTGGTCAAATCTCTAAACAACACCGATATCTCCAAGCTGTCTTTTGCTAATGAATGCTTGTGGTCTCCGTTTTGAAATCTTGCCGCACTGAAAGCGCCCTTCGAAGCTACTAAAGATGCTTGAATAGCTAGCACATCCCGAACCACCCTGCGAAGTTTTAAAAATGCGTTACCGCGAGTCCTCCACCATGCTAAAGTTGAGATTAACCTTGTGCATCCTTAATACTTTCCAATCCCTAACTAAGATATTCATCAAAATCATTCATTTTAGAAGAACCAAGACCAAGATACTCATCCAATGTATCATCAATATTATCATTTTTAGACCTAGAATTCTCAGGTTCATTACGTACTTTATTTATTTCAAGGGCACTAAATAAGTCATACAATTTTTTAGCTTCGTTCCTTATGTTATTTTTACACATTTTCACACTTGGTTCTTCATGAAGTTGAATTTTTAAATTTTGATAAAAAAATTCAATCATTTTTGTTGCACCTTTTTTCTTTGTAAGCTAGGTTGAATAAACAAGCAATTAAATAAATTTGAGGAATAGGGGGAAAAAATTAAATTTTTTAATTGGCGCTCTAAACCTTTCAAATTTTTTGTATTTAGCAAACTGAGAGGAAATAGTATAAATATTGGGTAAGACCGAAGAAATAATTGGATAATAAAGTCTAGATATTTGATTTGTAGCTAGATAAAAAAAATTAAAAAGTTTATAAGTTCTTTACTTCTTCCAATCACGCACACAAATTCTTAAATTTTAGTCAAAATTATGAGCATTAAGAACTATTTGTATAGTCAATCGATAAACATAAGCAACATCAAGCATTTCATATAGTAGCCACTTGTTTTGGAACTTTTCTAAATGGAAGATCACATTTTTTACAACGTTGTTCAAATTTACAAATTTTACTCCTTTTTGAGTTTTCAAAGTTCAATGACAAGCAATTTTAATTTTAATACAACTATTTTGATACATACCTATATCATCTCTTACCATCATTATTAATTGGACAAGGCCTAGATTTTAGATAATTAACACACTTGTATTATTAAAAACATTATCTAAGATGACATTTATTACATTATCACAAAATAAAAAAAATCTAAATTATCTGGTATAGTGATAGCTATATAACTACCGATTTTACTAAATTCACAAATTTTATAGCCTATAATTCTTTTTTGCATGTTTCAACTTTCATTAATTCAATGGACAGTAACAGTGAAATAATCATTACCATTAACACTACGACCTATATCAGAAATGATAGACATTCTACCATCATAATAGACAAATAGAAGATAAAGATAATGACAATGTTGAGCTTGAAATTCAAAAATAACCTTTTAAATTGTGTTTCTTGTAAAACCTTCAAAAAATGGATTATAGGTTTGTTGAATATAATGAATAAAATCAAAATTTTCAGTAAAATGAAAAGGCAAGTCGGTGACAACAATCATTTTAGCTAATTCTTCACGATCTCTTTTTTTACTATATGTGTGATGTGTACTAGGTTAGAGACATTAGAAAAATTTAACTATGATTAAATCATGTTAGAACTTCCTACTCCTACCGACATAGAAGAACAAGAAGACCATGTCTTTTAGCATCAGCTATAGCCTTAACTTTCAAAAATGCATTTTTTGACACCTCTCAAATGTTTAGCTAACACCTCTGTCCCACCTGCATTTTTCGTAATTTTATGATTTATCAACTTTTTTTTATATTTTTGGCAAATAGCTTTAGTTTTATCTTCACTTTGATCAAGAAATTATCACACAATAGAAGTTTTAGCACGTTCAACCTTGGACTTGAACTTGGTAGGATGTAAAAAGAGGAGGTCATGTTGACCCTGAAAAGGAACGTCAGTAGCAGGACTAGTAGGTGTCTTTTGATTCATCAAAATAATGATTTTCTAATTCTACTTCTTCATCTATTTCTTCATCAAGATTACCAAACGCTCTTTCTAAGGATTCATAATCTACTTGAGTATTACTGTCAAAATTTAAAACAGTTTCATCGATATGTGTAAATTCATTCGTGTTAATTCTAATTCTAGGCAATTCTTTAGATTTAGTACTACTCTTACTAGAACCGCATCATTTACTATTTTTTCCAAAAAAAAAACATTAGAGGCTTTACATAAAAGCTTTGTTACACCTTTTTTTACCGGAATCCATATTAAAACTTACAAAAATATGAAAAGTAAGCAAAATAAATATAATACGAAAATTAAAGGCAGAAATTAAATAAATAGAGAGATGGAACGGATGTACCAAACTTTTGAGTAGAAGCAAACGTATATAACTAAAAGTCGAAAATGGAGAGATGAAACTTGAAGATTACTCCAAAATAATTCACCAAACTTCAAATCACAATTATTAATAAAACTAAAAATATTTGAAGAGATTATAGCAGTAGTAGAGAGAATGAGAGAATATAGATGGGAGAGTAGATTTGTGAGGAGTAATAAAGGGGTGGAGGGGTATTTATACTTTAAAAATAGGACCAAACTGTATTTAAAGAACTGAGGTTAAAATAAAGTTAAGGAGGGTAGGGTGTGCCACTAGTCGTTTGGCAACAGCCCCCAGCGGTCACACTTTTTTTTAAAAAAAATAATAACTTAAAGCAAAAACGTGAGACAAACCGGACTGGGTCCGCCAGTAAAACTCCCCCTTCCCGCCCCAGTACCCCCTCCCTGATCCCTTCCCCCCTTCCTTTTTACCAGTACTCATAATTACCGGTAACAGAACCAATAAACAAACTGGACCGGAACCAGTAATTACCGGTCCCCCTGCCTGCCCTAACTCTGGTCCTGCTTCAAACCAAGAGGAGAACATAATTCACAAGGCCCATTACAGAATATCATTTGACCACACACCTCTCATCAGAGATAAGAAGAGGGATTGTGCCCAAAATGGGTTTCCAGGACCAACTAAATTGAACTACTTTGGGTTGCTACATACAAAAGTGGACAACATAGTTGTTTGCTTGGGATCACGAGTCTGCCATATCTCTGCATCAACAATTCAAGCCCAGCTCAATTGGACTTAAAGGTGTGTGGATATCAAATGGGGAGGGAAGCAGATTATTTTTCTCCAATGGATGAATTAATTACATGTGGAGACTTGGACCAGAAAAAAAAAACAGATATCCATGAGCAAATACAAGGAATTATACAGTTATAGTTAGAAGCTCAGCCTTCCAATCCAAGTTTTGTCCAGGAAGGTTCGTCTGCGTCTCTTAAAAAAATTCATCTGCCTTGAGTAATAAAGAAAGAATGTATAGATCACTCCGCTGATTTTCCTCTGGGTTTCCAATATCATCATCTTATACCATTTTGAGAGTGAATGATCAACTAATTAGCTTTCTGAGTCTCTTCTCAGCTACACTCGCAAACTTATTCTGTGGTTCCAGAATGAGTGCATGTCTGATATCTGCAATATCAAAATCCACAGTAAATTAATAAATGAAAAGGGAAACTAGATGCCCATCTCTGGCCAGGATGCACCATCCAACCTAAAATTGAAATCTGTAATCCAATTTCACCTATCTTCAGTAAAATATACTTAGTTTATGTTTAACATGAGAATATAATATGGAAAGCAAGTGACACACATTTAGAGTCAATGGAGTATCCCCTACAAATATTAGCACCACCCGGAAAGTGGTAACAGATATAAATTTTTATTTTTCCACGCATACCAATATGTATGTATGAGTATGAGCATGAGCCGAAAGCAATTGTTGTGATTGCACTTACTGCTACTTAGATCCCCACCTGATTGCGCCCGCTTCTACTTAGATCTGCCCCGTGACACACGAGGCATTGAATAATGAAATAGCAGCCGAACAAGAAAACCTGACCCCCCCCCCCTCAAGCGGCGTAGTACAAATCTATATCAAGCTGTCAACTTTTAAAACTTACATGAGATGACTAAATTAAATTTTGTGAATTATATTTGTCATTAGTTTTTGGAAAGCTCCTAGTCATAGGGAGATTAATTCTGAGCAAATTCTGTGCAATTAAAAAATTTCTTCCCACACAAAATGAGATCATTAATAGATATCTGAAGAGGACTGAAGATAAAATTGCACCGCAGAAAGAATGCAAACGAACTGGAAAGATGCACCTTGCAACAGACAGACTGGCATATAACACCTTAACCTCACCTTGAAGAGCCTCTTTATAGAAGAGAAGGGACTCCCTGGCAGTTCCCCGTCTCATATAAGCCTTTACATTCTGCACATAAAAATAAATAAATTCCACCCAATCAGAATATATTTGAATCATAAAAATGGAAATTGAATGCATGGGAGACCGGCATCTGTACTCATGCATCAAATAGTGGACCTAAGCTACAAGAGGAAAAAGGTAGAATAATATTACCCTGAAATAATACTTCAGAACAGGATTAGATTGGAGTACAATTTAAAAAGAAGAGTTAAAACAGTTCGTTAATATTAGTCGCAAAATTCCACAAACGAAGTTTCTCCTGATACCTTTTTATCAAGTGAAATTGCTTTAGTACAGTCCTCTTCAGCTTGTTGGAAGCTGCAAGTTAAATCACTCGGTAAAAGACAAATTCGAACAGAAAGTACTGAAGAAGTTGCACTAGTATCATAAATATTAACCATACCATCCCAATTCTAAGTAAGCAGCTGCTCGGTTGGAATAGTATGTAGCGCTATCATTCAATTTTATTGCTTCTGTGTAGTAGCTTACAGCTTTGTTCCACTGCTTGCTCTTAAATGCAGCATTTCCCTACATAGAATTCATCAAATTACCATGATAAATTAGAAGAGCATAGTAATGACAGAGCCCATAACTTTCAGAAGATGGTAAATTGAAGACGAATGACTATCAGGCGCGACACTCTTTCATTTCTCATTGGTTAAGTTTCAGGAAGCCTAAAACACAGTATCAAAAAAGATAAAATAACTGCATATACCATTACTTAAGACTGAACTTAAAAATCTGTGGTAGAGACTGTTAGCGACGCTTGCAAAATTTGCTACAATTATGGTAAACTGAATGTTACTGGTATATCTTATTAACGGACACTTCTTTTGGATAAGAGGCCAGGCAAGAGAGATGTGGTGGAAGTGCAGAAATTCGATAAGGATATGAAGAAAAAAAATGAGAGAGCATTCTGCTTCTCGACCTTCACAAAGAAGGCAAGATAACAAGAAGCAAGGATGATTACAACGTGGAAAAACTAGGAAGAAAATTCCAAATATTTAATCAGCCATCTATTTTGAATAAAAATACTTTCAAGTGCCCCATATTGCTCCTCATTAGAGATAATATTGAATCTTCGGTGCTTGCAGCTAAAAGGCTGTAATAAGGAGCTGGGAATTCAACTATCAGGTCTTTGCAGCATTTCAGATTAGGATACAGAATAGTGTGACCCCACAAGAGACCTAGTAAACTAACTTTAAGATCTGCAACATAATCATGTCAAATAAAACTAAGCAATTGATTTTAGCTTATTAAAAGAAAAAGTGGAGAATAAAACCTTTTCTTTCAAAAGTTCAGATGCTTCAATGCTACCATTGATATCTGGTAACAGAGATGCGCTGGATAGTATGCTTACTTCCTCTTGAAGAGATGAATACATATCCAAGACAGTGTCAAGTAGAAACTTATCAGTCCCATGAGATGCAATAAATGACAGGGAGATAGGATAGTTATCACGTTCTCCAAAAGGAATGGCAGCCTGACATTCAAAACAAGGAACAGAATGTGCACTGTGAAATCACTAAAGTATGGAAGGAAAACAAAAGTATGGGGAAGACTAAGTACTAGTTGATGCTTGAATACTGCAACGTGGAATTACCTGACAACATCCTGACATACTGGCAATGCCCAATAGAGCAACTGCTCTATCATGAACTTCAGCAGATAGAGCTTTCTTTGACTTTAATTTTAACGGGGGATCTGCAATCGTCGGAAGAACCAATATGCCATTGTTCTTCAGACAAAATGAAGTAGTCCTTGAGATACAAATTCCATGAAAGGATACCACAAACAACGAAATCAATGTAAAGATTCTCTGACTGGGCATGTTCTCCTTAATCAACTTCAGACTGAACTGAGATAGTATTTTTACATTCAACTTTTAGAAACAAACTATTTTATGTGATGCAGTCAAGCAGGGGGATCAGGGATCTAGATCAGATATACATTGATAATAGTCAAATATAACGTATAATACATTGATAGTAGTCCAATATAGCGTATAACTCAGTGTTAGAATTGCGTAGAAGTTTCTTAGAGAGGTAAAACAATACATCATTGTATAACTTAACATGCCATCTCACTATTTTAAAAAATCCTTTTTATATGCCATTTGATATGCAGATATAATAACGTGGGGATCAAGGATGGGACTATAATACATTTGAATTGTAATACAAGGTACCATATTATGGGGGTTTACAAAAAGGAAATAACTAACAAGGCGGGGTTACTGATACCACCATTCTTGCAATACTTATCCTAAATTTGAGTGATACGACAAAAAAAAGGACACCTAACTAACATGAGTTTTATGTACCTATTTTTTCTATTCAACAACCAAAGACCCACAACCAACAGTATATGCACTGTGACTTTTATCGGCCAATCAAATGCCTCCTAATTTGTTTGTGTATTATATGTATGCAAATATTTTAGGACAACCCAAAAAACAAACATTGTTACATAAAGAGGGGATGCAAGACTAGGTATATATTGCCTCAAGACATTTTTGAAGTGGTAAATGACATGGTAAACTTTTCAAAACTGTTCCTTCGACATTTTTACCGAAGTTGTGAAAATTTATGTGGTTTTGACGAAGGGAAGAAGCTAATGGTAGCTGCCACAAATGGAGTGGTAATCCCAACACCCCAGCCTCGCAAAACATAAAAAAAGAAGGTAGGAAAGATGAAGAATGGGGAGAAAAGGAATCATCACAGAAAAGGACAACTTCATTTTTTACTTAAGCCTATCGAAAGGTACCTTCAAAAGATTCTGCATAGCAACTCGCATCTCGGTCCTAACTTTGTAAAGAACTTTGATGTTCTCAGGAGCCAAGGTAACTGCTGCAGCAATGCGATTGGAGGCTTGAGAACCCAACCTCGGTTTCACAGCCTTCATCCATTCTTCATAATTTGTCTTAAACTCATATCTGAGAAAAATTAAGCATCAGAGATGATGGTCACAGGGAAATCATTGCCTCGACTAAATCAGAATTTTGAACAAGATAAGATAGGAAAAAGATGGAAAAACCAGAGATAGCACATCTGTAGTTGTTAAGCGTGTCTATAAATCAAGTTTAGAAGATCATGGGAAATAATACACTAAAAGGGCATGGCACAGGGAACCATATAAAGCAATCTTTCTCAGGAAAGGCAACAAAAGTAAAGAGTAGGTAATACCCCTCTTTCTTCAAAATAAATCCAGTTAAATATTCTCCCACCACTACCTGCTATCATCCACAATCAGCATCAGCTTGCACATGGCTGTTAGTGCTTTACTACTAGAAGGGAAAAATACAGCAATGTAACTACCAATTATCCAGTCAACTGTTAACTTCCAAATCATTTGCAGTTTTGACAAAGTTATCAAATGTGGTGAACGATGGAATGCTTTAAAACTATGAAAATGCCAGTTAGCGGTTGAAAGTCTCAAAGTGGAAGTAGATTAACGAAACATCAGTGTCAGTGCTAGGTATGCCCCATAGTTGTTCTGGTGATAGAACATAAACTGCACAGAAGTCTTCTCGGTATATTGAACAGAGAAAAGCTAAAAATCCCACTACGCTCGCTAGATGAACATGCTAAAAAGAAGAACAATTTAGATAGGATCAAAAAAAGAGTTCTAGAGAATGAAACCATTCAGCTTCCAATTCAGTAGTCCCTGTGTCAAATACTCCGGAAATGAGTTTAGGCATCATGTAATTCGTAAGAGTATCAGTTATTTACATTTTACTATATACCAAATTTGAAGTTGTCAATAAACTAGAGACTATTTCTTGAACCAAGAACGAGAGTAGTAGTTTTCTAGTCTTCTATAAGTAAACCAATATTTTAGTAAAGACGAGAAAAAGAACAATATTCCAATTAGCTGGGCAGACATTGGACTCCCACTGAAGAAGAGAAACAACAAGCTTCTTAGATCAAAGTGGTACTCAAGAGTACTAATCATTTTCAGAGCTTTAAAGGAACAGTTTCCCATGGATTTACAAAACTCTAGATGAGATCTCCAGCACCCCAGAAACGCGCAAACAAAGAACATCTGAGAAACAAACTGTAACACCCCAGAAATTGATTCAGCTGTCTAAATTGAAATCTCTGAAAACTCCTAAGTTTCCAGGAATCACGAGTTCAAATTACGGTTCGTGATTTGAACCACGAGTCGTGGTTCTGAGTTGCTGGATTAGCCTCTGGGCTGAGAACCACGAGTGGGTTCTACGGACCGTAGTTCATTCTACGGGTCGTAATATCCACTCGTGGAACCTAACCTATGGGCTAACTGGTTTCCCAGGAACCACGAGTCCAGTCTACGGACCGTCCTTTGAAAGAAGGACCGTCCTGTCGACTCGTGGAACCTGATCTGAGACCTGCCAAGTCCTTCAGGAATGACGAATGGTTTCTACGGCCCGTAGTTTGAAGTACGGACCGTCCTGTAACTTGTAGAACTTGATTCAGAGGTATGCATGTTTCCCAGAAACTACGGTTCAAGTCGACGGGTCGTCGTTCAGTTGACGAGTCGTCGTTCAGTTGACGAGTCGTCCTGTTGACTCGTGGTTTACCTTCTGCAGGCTGTCTGGTTGGCTAGGAACCACGGATGGAAACCACGAGCCGTGGTTTGTTCTACGGCCCGTGGAATCCACCCGTGATTCCTGAAAGTCGACTTTTAACAGCTTTTTCCTAATTATATTCCAGGGGTATTTTAGTCATTTCTCACCCTTTTAACT
This sequence comes from Jaltomata sinuosa, assembly GCA_003996215.1. Taxonomy (NCBI): domain Eukaryota; kingdom Viridiplantae; phylum Streptophyta; class Magnoliopsida; order Solanales; family Solanaceae; genus Jaltomata; species Jaltomata sinuosa. The sequence continues at coordinate 794,102 of QJPP01000491.1, read as the reverse complement.
CCTAAATGATGTCGTTTTGACTACTTTGAGAAGGGTTTCTACCCCATTTAGCCTAAGCTTCTCATTATGCTTCATTCATCCACCAAATTGGGAAAGTTCTTCTCCAAGCTTCAAGTCTCAAGCTCCAAGACCAAGTCTCCTAATCTTTTCAATTTCTTGTGGGTTAGCTTCCATCAAGGTATGTGGGTATTCAAAAATGGGTTCCCTTCACCCTTGTGCCCAAAACCCCAATTCTTTATTTTGAATTATGAACTTGTGAAATTAGGGTTTTGATCTAAATTGGGGAAAACTTATGAAATCAGTTTCTATGTTTAAATTCATGGTTTCTTATTGCTTATTTTATGATTGATCATGATTCCTTCATTGGTTTTAAAAGCCCAAGTACTAAAGTTGATTTCTAGCATGATTTCATTGGATTGCATGTTTTCAAGAGGAATTTGACATGATTAGATATCATGACCTTTTGTATTTATGGAATTGCATGCCTAATTCTTCAAGTATGAATTTAGAAAGGAAAAGTATGATTCGAATTATGGCTATGACAAGTCTTTAGATGTATGAATTTGAATTGCATGGCATCAGATATGGCTTATTGCGTTTCAAACAGTTTTGACATCACATATGTCACCAGTATGATCATGTTTGGCATTAGATATGCCCCATTACTATATGAGCTATAAGTATGTTTGGGAGTAGTATTTAGCACCGAGTTGGACGGGGTGAGAGTACCCTTAGTCCCAGAACTACGTGCCCCCGTAGGTTTATAGTCCCCTCTGTTGTGTATCAAATTTAGTGATTACGCCACAGTCATGCCTTTATACCCTGGCAAGGAATATTGGGTCCTCTCGATGGGGCGTATACATCGGATAAGGAATATTGGGTCCTCTCGAAGGGGCGTATACATCGGATTCCATGTAGCTCACATGGTTTATGTCGGTTAGATAACCTCCCACAGAAACAGTTTATGCTTTTAAATGTACTTGACTCTTATTCAGATTTCCGACTCATTGTTTATGATTATGTTTACAGCTTATGGTATTTCATAGTCATTTGCATTCAGCCTTACCTTTAAAGCATAATTTTGATTGTTAAAGCATACTTAGCATGTTTTCATCATGTCCATGCATATCTCATATACTCGGTACATACTATAGTACTGACACATATCTTGTGCTGCATCCTCTTGATGATGCAGATTCAGGTGTTTTCCATCCGGCTCGTGGCTAGTCGAAGCTGGATATTCAGTCAACATTAGTGAGTCCTCATAGTTCGAGGACGGATTTTCATTCCAGTTGTATTGTTTATCTTTCCTTCAGATCGTCGAGTTAGTTGGGTTCTTGTCCCATCAACTCTATATGTTGGTTTAGAGGCTTTTCAGACATAGTTATTATTCGAGTCTCCTCTTTAGACTGTATTTCTTGTTCGACTTGACTATATATATGCTTATGTTTCCAAACTTTCCTATTATGTTTCCGCTCATTTAATTGAATTGCCCGAGACATGCTATGACCAAGAGTTAGCTTGGGGCATTTGTGGTCCCGAGTCCCGTGTTACGTCTAGGGGGTAACCTCGGGGTGTGACAAACTTGGTATCAGAGCGTCAGGTTCAAAAGTCCTAGGATGTCTGAAAGCCGCATCGAGTAGAGTCTCTTTCATGTGTGTGAAGCGCGCCACACATATGAGGGAGAAGCTACGAGGTGTCTTAGAAAACTTCACTTCTTTCATGATCACATCATGCGATAGAGTTTAACTCTAATGTTCCTCTAATCCTTACCTTGTACGTTTCAGATTATGCCTCCGCGACGTGCTATGCCCCCCGAGCCGCTTGAAATCCTATCCCTCAAGTTCCTGCTCCCGAGGTTACGAATGCGGAGTTCCGGAATGCTATCCACCATCCTATTGGCTCAGACTATGGCTGCCCAAGCCAATCAGCAGGCTCCTGTTCCCGTTCACCCTCACGGTGGGGCGGCGGCCCGAGTTCGAGATTTCATCTGTATGAACCCACCAGAGTTCTGGGGTTCGAAGGTGGGTGAGGACCCTCTTGGCTTTGTGGATGAGGTGAAGAAGATTTTTGAGGTGATGCAGGTTGTCGGAGTTTAGAGTGTCGAGCTTGCATCCTATCAGCTAAAGGACGTAGCTCATATTTGGTTCACGCAATGGAAGGAGGCTAGAGCTAGGGACGTGGTCCCTATGACATGGGAGAGTTTTGAGGCAGCTTTCCTCGACCGGTTCTTTCCACGAGAGTTGAGGCAAGAAAAGGTTGAGGAGTTTGTGAACTTGAGACAGGGATCTATGAGCGTTCAGGAGTACAGTTTGAAGTTCACTCAGTTGTCTAGGTATGCCCCCTCTATGGTAGCGGACCCACATGACCAGATGAGCAGGTTTATCTATGGGGTTTCAGATTTGGTGAAGGAGTGTAGGTCTGCTATGTTGTTGGGTGATATGACTATTTTCAGGCTCATGGCCCATGCTCACCAGATAGAGGGAGACAGGCTTAGGAGATGGCTAGGGAGAACAAGAGGGTTAGATCCGAGGGTTCAGGTTTTGGCCATCAGAAGTCCGGTGGCGGACATCGCTCATCAGGACCCGTTCATTCTTCTGCTAGTGCTCCTACTCAGGCCCCCAGACCCCGTCATGATCAGTCTGGCAGAGGTTCAGGTGCTCAGTCTCAGGGGAGTGTTGCCAAGGGACCTTTCTACCCCGTCTGTGGCAAATGTAGCAAGAATCACCCCTATGAGTGTTTGGCTGGTAGAGAGGGTTGTTTTGGTTGTGGTCAGATTGGACATCGTATCAGAGATTGCCTTTCAACTAGGAAGGGACAGGGAGGTAGGACTCAGTCTACCCCAGCAGCTTCAGGAGGTCGACCAGCCCAGCAGGGCGCAACTTCTAGTTCTGGTGGTCAGCGCTAGAACCGTCTTTATGCCATGTCCTCCCGTCAGGACCAGGAGAGCTCACCCGACGTGGTTACTGGTATGTTGACAGTCTTCTCTATAGATGTGTATGCTTTGTTGGACCCCGGTGCCTCCTTATCTTTCGTGACCCCTTATGTGGCATGCAAGTTCGAAATTTGCCCTGAAATGCTTTTAGAACCCATTTGTGTTTCTACTCCTGTTGGTGAGTCAGTCCTAACCAAAAGAATCTACCGAAACTGCCCTATCTCAGTCCTTCATAGAGTCACTTCAGCGGATTTAGAAGAATTGGAGATGACTGACTTTGATGTTATTCTGGGTATAGATTGATTGTATGATTGTTATGCTTCGGTTGATTGTCGTACTCGTGTTGTCAGTTTCAAGTTTCCGAATGAACCTGTCTTAGAGTGGCAGGGTAGTCCCCCATCCTCAAAAGGTCACTTCATATCCTATCTTAATGCTAGGAAGATGATTTATAAAGGGTATGTTTATCATATAGTTCGAGTTATGGACACGGAGTCCAAGGCTCCATCCCTTCAGTCTGTTCCAGTTGTGAACGAGTTCCCAGAAGTGTTTCCCGAGGATTGGACCGGAGTCCCTCCTGAGCGGGAGATCGACTTTGGGATAGATCTTCTCCCAGATACAAATCCTATCTCTATTCCTCCCTATAGGATGGCTCCCGCTGAACTAAAGGAGTTAAAGGATCAGTTGAAGGATCTTCTTGATAAGGGTTTCATCAGGCCTAGCATTTCTCCATGGGGTGCCCCAGTTTTGTTTGTTCGGAAGAAAGATGGTTCCCTTAGGATGTGTATTGACTACCGTCAGTTGAACAAGGTCACAATCAAGAATAAGTATCCCATTCCTAGGATTGATGACTTGTTCGATCAGCTTCAGGGTGCAAATTGTTTCTCTAAGATTGATCTTAGATCCGGGTATCATCAGCTTCGTGTCAGAGAGATCACCCGAAGACAGCCTTCAGGACTCAGTATGGTCATTATGGGTTTGTTGTTATGTCTTTTGGTCTAACGAATGCTCCTGCAGCCTTTATGGATTTGATGAACCGTGTGTTCAAGCAGTATCTAGATTTGTTTGTGATCGTGTTCATTGATGATATCCTTATCTACTCTCGGAGTGAGGAGGAGCATGCGGACCATTTGAGAGTGGTATTGCAAACTCTAAAGGATCGACAGTTGTTTGCTAAGTTTAGCAAGTGTGAGTTCTGGATGCAGTCCGTGGCCTTTTTGGGTCACATAGTGGCAGGAGATGGTATTCGTGTGGATTCGCAAAAGATTGAAGCAGTGAAGAACTGGCCTAGACCTACTTTCCCGTCGGATATTCGGAGGTTTGTGGAGGGGTTCTCTTCCATTGCTTCACCCTTGACTCGATTGACTCAGAAAAAGGTGAGATTCCAGTGGTCCAATTCGTGTGACAAGAGTTTTTCAGGAATTGAAGACTAGGTTGACCACCGCTCTAGTGTTGACCCTACCTGAGGGTTCAGATGATTTTGTGGTTTATTGTGATGCTTCTAGGATTTGTTTGGGTTGTGTTTTGATGCAGCGTGGTACGGTGATTGCTTATGCTTCGAAACAGCTTAAGACTCATGAGAAGAACTACCCTACTCATGATCTTGAGTTAGCAGTCGTGGTCTTTGCCTTGAAGATTTGGAGACATTACTTGTATGGGGTGCACGTGGATGTATTCACCGATCATAAGAGTCTTCAGTATGTGTTCACCTAGAAGGAATTGAATCCTTGTCAAAGAAGGTGGCTTGAGCTTCTGAAGGACTATGATATGAGTGTCCTTTACCATCCAGGTAAGGCCAATGTTGTGGCGGATGCACTTAGTAGATTATCCATGGGGAGAGTATCTTCCGTTGAAGAAGGGAAGAAGGAATTGGTTAAGGAGGTTCATAGGCTAGCTCGGTTGGGAGTTCGCCTTATGGACTCGACAGAAGGTGGTGTTATTGTCCAGAATGGGTATGAATCGTCCTTGGTAGCGGAGGTGAAGGCAAAGCAAGACAGTGATCCCATCTTGCTTCAGCTTAAGGGTGCAGTCCATCAGCAAAGGGTGGAGGTTTTCTCCCGGGGGAGATGGTGTGCTTCGTTATCAGGGTCGATTGTGTGTGCCAGATGTAGATGGGTTGCGACAGCAGATTTTGATCGAGGCTCACAATTCCAGATATTTCATTCATCCGGGTGCCACCAAGATGTACCGTGATCTACGGGAAGTCTTTTGGTGGAATGGTATGAAGAGGGACATAGCCGGGTTTGTGGCTAAGTGTCCCAACTGTCAGCAAGTGAAAGTGGAGCATCAGCGACCGGGTGGCATGATTCAGGATATTGACCTTCCCACTTGGAAATGGGAAGCGATCAATATGGACTTCATTACGGGTTTGCCTCCTACTCGAAGGCAACATGATTCGATTTGGGTGATTGTCGACCGGATGACTAAGTCATCCCACTTCTTGGCTGTTAAGACTACGGATTCAGCGAATGATTATGCCAGACTCTACATCCGGGAGATAGTTCGATTGCATGGTGTTCCTTTGTCCATCATTTCTGATAGGGGTACTCAGTTTACATCCCAGTTTTGGAGATCGTTTCAGAGGGGTCTTGGTACTCAGGTGAAGCTTAGCACAGTTTTTCACCCTCAGACAGATGGCCAGGCAGAGCGTACTATTCAGACTTTGGAGGATATGTTGAGAGCGTGTGTGATTGATTTCAAGGGTAATTGGGATGATCACTTACCTCTTATCGAGTTTGCCTACAACAACAGCTTTCATTCTAGCATGATGGCTCCTTATGAGGCACGTTATGGCCGGAGGTGTAGGTCTCCTATTGGTTGGTTCGAGGTTGGTGAGGCAGCCTTGATTGGTCCAGGTTCGGTGCATGAGACCATGGAGAAAGTTCAGATTATCAGGGAGAGGTTGAAGACCGCTCAGAGTCGAAAGAAATCCTATGCAGATGTGAAGAGGAGGGAGTTAGAGTTCGAGGTTGATGATTGGGTGTTTCTTAAAGTGTCGCCCATGAAGGGTGTGATGAGATTCAGGAAGAAAGGGAAGCTTAGTCCTCGTTTTGTAGGTCCTTATCGGATTCTGAGGAGAGTTGGTAAGGTTGCTTATGAGTTGGATTTGCCTTCGGAGTTGGAAGCGGTTCATCCAGTTTTCCATGTTTCCTTGTTGAAGAAGTGTGTTGGTGATCCGACCTTGATTGTTCCTTTGGAGGATGTAGGTGTGAAGGACAGTCTCACCTATGAGGAGGTTCCCGTAGAGATTCTTGACCGTCAGATCCGGAGGTTGAGAAACAAAGAAGTCGCTTCGGTGAAAGTCCTTTGGAGGAATCAGCTTGTGGAGGGTGATACTTGGGAAGCGAAAGAGGCCATGAAGGCCAAATATCCCCATCTCTTTCCTTCCGACTCAGTTTCAGCTTGAGGTAACAGTTTCCTCCTTAGTATGTTCCTCCGATTCTATTCCACCGTTTTCCTTCATGATCCTAGAATGCATTCATGTTTTCCAGAGTTAGTTCAGTTATGTTTTAAGTTGAGGAGTCACTTTTCATGCTTGTTCATCAGTTTTCATGTTTTGATGTTTGGTTGGGCTGTTATTCCTCTAAGTTTTCCTTGTTTAGTCTTCATTCGAAGATGAATGATCCCAAGGGGGAGATATTGTAACACCCCAGAAATTGATTCAGCTGTCTAAATTGAAATCTCTGAAAAATCCTAAGTTTCCAGGAATCACGAGTTCAAATTACGGTTCGTGATTTGAACCACGAGTATTGGTTCTGAGTTGTGGTTCGACTTCTGCAGGATTAGCCTCTGGTCTGAGAACCACGAGTGGGTTCTACGGACCTTAGTTCACTCTACGGGTCGTAATATCCACTCATGGAACCTAACCTATGGGCTAACTGGTTTCCCAGGAACCACGAGTCCAGTCTACGGACCGTCGTTTGAAAGATGGACCGTCATGTCGACTCGTGGAACCTGATCTGAGACCTGCCAAGTCCTTCAGGAATGACGAATGGTTTCTATGGACCGTAGTTTGAACTACGGACCGTCCTGTAACTCGTAGAACTTGATTCAGAGGATTGCATGTTTCCCAGAAATTACGGTTCGAGTCGACGGGTCGTCGTTCAGTTGACGAGTCGTCTTGTTGACTCGTGGTTTACCTTCTGCAGGCTGTCCGGTTGGCCAGGAACCACGGATGGAAACCACGAGCCGTGGTTTGTTCTACGGCCCGTGGAATCCACCCGTGATTCCTGAAAGTCGACTTTCAACAGCTTTTTCCTAATTATATTCCAGGGGTATTTTAGTCATTTCTCACCCTTTTAACTCCTAAATGATGTCGTTTTGACTACTTTGAGAAGGTTTTCTACCCCATTTAGCCTAAGCTTCTCATTATGCTTCATTCATCCACCAAATTGGAAAGTTCTTCTCCAAGCTCCAAGTCTCAAGCTCCTAGACCAAGTCTCCTAATCTTTTCAATTTCTTGTGGGTTAGCTTCCATCAAGGTATGTGGGTATTCAACAATGGGTTCCCTTCACCCTTGTGCCCAAAACCCCAATTCTTATTTTGAATTATGAACTTGTGAAATTAGGGTTTTGATCTAAATTGGGGAAAACTTATGAAATCAGTTTCTATGTTTAAATTCATGGTTTCTTATTGCTTATTTTATGATTGATCATGATTCCTTCATTGGTTTTAAAAGCCCAAGTACTAAAGTTGATTTCTAGCATGATTCCATTGGATTGCATGTTTTCAAGAGGAATTTGACATGATTAGATATCATGACCTTTTGTATTTGTGAAATTGCATGCCTAATTCTTCAAGTATGAATTTAGAAAGGAAAAGTATGATTCGAATTATGGCTATGACAAGTCTTTAGATGTATGAATTTGAATTGCATGGCATCAGATATGTCTTACTGCGTTTCAAACAGTTTTGACATCACATATGTCACCCGTATGATCATGTTTGGCATTAGATATGCCCCATTACTATATGAGCTATAAGTATATTTGGGAGTAGTATTTAGCACCGAGTTGGACGGGGTGAGAGTACCCTTAGTCCCAGAACTACGTGCCCCCGTAGGTTTATAAGTCCTCTCTATTGGGCATCAGATTTAGTGATCACGCCACAATCATGCCTTTATACCCTGGCAAGGTATATTAGGTCCTCTCGATGGGGCGTATACATCGGATTCCATGTAGCTCACATGGTCTATGTCGGTTAGAGAACCTCCCACAGAAACAGTTTATGCTTTTAAATGTACTTGACTCTTATTCAGATTTCCGACTCATTGTTTATGATTAAGTTTACAGCTTATGGTATTTCATAGAGTCATTTGCATTCAGCCTTACCTTTAAAGCATGATTTCGATTGTTAAAGCATACTTAGCATGTTTTCATCATGTCCATGAATATCTCATATACTCGGTACATACTATAGTACTGACGCATATCTTGCGTTGCATCCTCTTGATGATGCAGATTCAGGTGTTTTCCATCCGGCTCGTGGCTAGTCGGAGCTGGATATTCAATCAGCATTGGTGAGTCCTCATAGTTCGAGGACGGATTTTCATTCCAGTTGTATTGTTTATCTTTCCTTCAGATCGTCGAGTTAGTTGGGTTCTTGTCCTATCAACTCTATATGTTGGTTTAGAGGCTTTTCAGACATAGTTATTATTCGAGTCTCCTCTTTAGACTGTATTTCTTGTTCGACTTGACTATATATATGCTTATGTTTCCAAACTTTCCTATTATGTTTCCGCTCATTTAATTGAATTGCCTGAGACATGCTATGACCAAGGGTTAGCTTGGGGCACTTGAGGTCCCGAGTCCCGTGTTACGTCTAGGGGGTAACTTCGGGGCGTGACAACTGTCTCCAAAAAGGTAGAAGGCAAGAGGGCAGAGGAGATGTGAGACAGAAGCAGATGATCTCCTCACATAAACACACACTCCTTTCTCTCAAGATGGTCCAACCCAATGCAGGAGGATAGCTAAACTGTGGAAAATGAAATACTGAGGGTAGGAAGAGCTTACAGAAAGGATTGGAGACTTCAGTGCAGAGAGATTCTTGTGAAGAGAGAATCCAGTAAAGAGACTCAAAAATCTTTGAAACCAAATCCTGTTTATTTAATTTTTGGAGAATGGTATGACTTCATTAAAAACATCAGCACAAAGTTTGTGCTTATAAAAGAAAGAGAGAATACAATCTCCAGATAAAACGAAATATAAACTCCCCCTTAATCAACAAAAAACTTACAGGGATTATATGACTTCGCAGTATGGATTCACTATCATTTACTCCTTTACTCCAAAAAAAAAGAAAAAGTAATATCCAATTCAATTTTATTTTCTCTGTGGAGTTCTTTGTATTCTCAAAAAAACTTGAAATTTCTTTCGTTCCAGACTGTCCACCAAAAGCATGCTGGGATGGTTTGCCATCAGTTCTTTTGGTTAACACCACCAACTACTCCACTCCAAACGCTCAAGAGGTCTATTTGTCTTCTCTGGCATACACCACTTCATTATAACCAATTCTGGTGCATACTAAATAATAAACCACTAAGATACTACACATAGCAGGACACATTGTCAGACAAGAAACGTGAAAGTGGAAGGCATGATAAAAGGAGCTTAAAATTCATATCACTTTCTAGTAAGAAGATCAGACTAGTACACATAGCATGGCATGTGCATGACCTTTGAAGAAGAAACATCACAGAAGAGAGAGCTCGCAGAGTAGACATCCCATTCTGCTGGATGGTTGATTGTTCAATGAAACCTTTTAAGCTGGGTACGTTTGATGCAATATACTGCCCAAGGTTCAGATGTTTGGGTGTCTGGTCTGTGCAAATACAAGAAAAAACAAAGTGATACGAAAAAAATAGAGAGTACCAGCATCTGGCACCCAAATGAGTACATCAAAGAATTATGATATAAATTAGGAGGAAAAAAGAAAAAGTAAACTGCAACTTACATCCAGATAATTTTTCTATTACTTTGGTGACAACATACACTGTCTTCTGCTTCGGTACCTTAGAGAGCTGAAAAAGATCATCGGCTATAACAAAGCATCTTGTCCTCTTAGGTTCAACTAATGGTATCTGAAGTAACACATGTCCAACTCGATGCAGGACAGATGGATCACGAGCTAACCATCCTGAAAAGGGGATTGCCACCATAAAGAATAGATAACTGATTTAATGCGTAGCGGGAATACCTAAAAGCCCAAAGAGACGTTCTGTATATTTAGAGGGTGTTTGGATTGACTTATTTTTAAGTGCTTTTGGCTTTTAAGCACTTTTTAAGTTTTGGTGGTGTTTGACAAAACTAAAAAGTTCTTTTAAGCACTCACTTTTAGGCTTAAAAAGTGTAAAAATAAGCCAAAAGCCAAAAGTTGGGTAAGCTACTTTTTAAAAGTCAATCCAAACACCCTCTTACAACACTGACCATCTTAAATTTTCTATTAAATCGGAATTCAGAAGCAAATTTTTTTATTTCTACCATCAATAAATTTACCCAGGCAATTATAAGTTATGACTTATGACTCTACCCAAATAGGCCTCACTCATGGGTATCTGAGTAACTCTTCCCATTGCTTTTACAGAATTTCCTTCTTGTATCAACAAGTCGTGGAACATATCTTTGTTCTCAGTATCTTTAATTAGTTTGGTCTTTTTTCTTATTAACAAATAAAATACCTATAGTTTAGTACATAATAAATTGTCCATTCTAAGTTCTTTTTAATGAATGATCTGCTCGCAACTTCGATTATGGAATTCAAAGGGATCAAATGTGAAAGGTACTCTATATCATAGAGCTGTAATAAATATATCATAGCCAACATTTATCAGTATACAAGCTTGACTGACCAGTAAATCTGATATAGAAGGTTTTTGGATTGGCTTTTTTTAAGTGACTTATAAGCTAAAAGCCAAAAGTAGGTAGCAACCAACTTTTGGCTTTCAGCTTTTTTTTTGTACTTTTTAAGCCTAAAGTAAAGTGCTTTTAAGCACTTTTTGTCTTTGTCAAACACCTCCAAAAATAAAAAAATGCTTAAAAGCCAAAAGCACTTAAAAATAAGCCAATCCAAACACCCTCATAATCTGCTTCTTACTGCAATAGTCCCCCAACCCTCTTCTGTTCATGCCTTTCATATTAAATATGTTTGCAGCTAAATGTCTAGTACAGAAAGTCAGAAACGGCACATAGTTGCAAACTTGCAATTTCTCTATGGGCACTAAGTACGAGTCCCACCAACCTTCTTAGGGGTCGTTTGGTAGGGTGTATAAGAATAATGCAGAATAAGGTGTATTAGTAATGCTGGTATTAGTTATGCTTGCATGATTTTTTTAAAAAAATATTTATTTACAAAATACCCTCCACAAATATGGTGGAAAAGATGTGAAAAAGGTTTTGGGGGGCAATTGTATCTTTAATCATGATACCATGGATTTTGAGGTATTAGTAATACACATCTCAATACACAATAGAGTGTATAACTAATGCAAGCTAAAAAAATGTACCAAACAAGGTACTAGTAATACACAAGACTAATGCATGCATTATTTTTGTTAATACACTCTACCAAACGACCCCTTAGTGTTCTACTGCATATTTGTTTCATTCTACTAATCCTGCTATCACGTGGCCAATTAAAAAATAGATGGAGCACATTTTATGTAGACAAATAGTGATAAGTTGGACAATGTTGCGAAGGAATCGCAGAGCCTGTTTGGTCAAGCGGCTAAAAACTGCTTGTTTGAGAAGCGTTTTTTCTTAAAGTGCTTTTCAAAAAAGTACTTTTAGTGAAAAGTAATTTGTGTTTAGCTAATTCATTTGAGAAGTGCTTTTGAGTGCTTTTAATAAGCAGATTGTGTTTGACTAATCTGTTTTAAAAAGTTCTTTTGAGTGTCAAATTACAAAAAAAGGACAAATATCAATGCATGTTTACTATTAAGGTTATTTTATAGAGAGAAATTATTTTAAATATCTCTTATGAAAGAATTTAATTTTTTTGAAACTTTTTTTTTTGAAACTATGAAAGAATTTAATTAAAGTTTGTACTTTTATTTAATTATAATAAAAAAGTACATATTAAATTTTCAATCAATATTATAATAGATAAATCAAAGAAAATATTAAATATTGATATAATATCAACATTTATATAAATATACTGAAAAAATCAAGAAAAATAAATTATATGAAATGCATGATTAAAGAATCAAAAGAAAATGAGTTGCTATACGAAGTAATCAAACGGGTTGTTTTATAATTAAAAATTAATGAATTAATGATGGATATACTTAGTAAATATGTACTTATTGTAGGGATATTTTTGGCTTTAAAAAGATAATTTTCTGCTTCTGCTTCTGCTTAAGAAGCAAAAAATTTTAGCTTCTTCCCAACCGTGGAAAAACTGCTTCTGTTGCTCCTCAAAATCAATTATTTTTTTGGCCAAACACCTCAAACCTAAAAAAAAAGTGCTTCTAGCCAAAAAAAACGCTTGGTCAAACAAGCTCTCAATAAGATAGGACATTGGAGAATGCAAAACTAGTTGGCTAGCATGTGGCTAAAGATAGGTAAAAGATCTCGGGAATCCTAAAGGTTCACCATACGTAAAGATTTTTCTTTTATCTGTAAAGTAAAAGTATTATTGATTCAAGAAAAATTGCATAAAGGAAATGTTGTTTAGAGGTACTGATATTTGGTTACAAATAGCAGTATTTGAGTATTAATTACCTCAGATTTTAGTACTTTATTCGGGTTCGTAGCGTGAATCACAATGTTTTGAGCCAAGGTTAGCTATTTTTATGTGTAGGAGACATTTAGAGTAAAGGACAAAATGCGCACGACATTGGAGAGAAATGGCAAAATTGGGACGCATGACCTGCGCAATAGGATGTCGCCGCTTGAGGAACGTACAACGACGGTCAGGCCTTTGGTCGAGCGTCATGCTACTAAAGCACGAGAGCTCCCGCACGGTACACTGCACGTTGCGCCCCCAAAGCCCGATGCATGTGTGTGGCCTATGCGTTGGCATGCACGCCTCACACCCCATGACCCGAGAGGAAATTTCCAGTTGCATTAGGAAAAAGGCAACTTCATCCTATATTTTTCCACTACATATTAAAGCTTCGGAACATATCTTTTTTTAGGAGATTCAAGCAGTGAAGGCACAAAAATGGCTAGGGCATCTTAGGAGAAAGGAGTCATTTGAGTTTTTCTTCTTTATTCTTTTCTTCATCCTATATTCTTCTTTATGATTCTTAGTCGGGGGTGGGGCCGGGGGCGGGGGCGAGGGGAAGGAGAGGTAAGGGGGTTAAGGGAGCATCTAGGTTGAGAATAGGGTCTTGGAACATAGGGACTTTATCCGGAAAGTCCATAGAGCTAGTGAAGGTTCTAAGGAAGAGGAGGATTAGCATCGCGTGTGTCCAGGAGACTAAATGGGTGGGCACTAAGGCGCGAGAGGTAGACGGGTATAAGTTGTGGTACTCAGGAGGTGTGAGGAATAGGAATGGGGTAGGTATCCTAGTGGATGAGGAGTTGAGAGAGCAAGTGGTGGAGGTTAGGAGGGTCAACGATAGGTTGATGACAATTAAGTTAGTCCTTGGAGGGTCTACTTTGAACATTATTAGTGCGTACGCATCACAAGCAGGCTTGGATGAGAAGGAGAAGAACGCTTTTGGGAGGTTTTGGACGAGGTAGTGGGAGGTTTGCCTGATACTGAGAAGCTTTTCATTGGAGGAGATTTCAATGGGCACATCGGGGCATCTTCGAGGGGTTATGACGATGTGCATGGAGGCTTTGGTTTCGGGGATAGGAATGAAGGGGGTGCCGCACTCTTGGATTTCGCTAGAGCCTTTGGGGTGAGAGTAGCTAACTCTAGTTTCCCGAAGAAGGAGGAGCACTTGGTTACCTTCCGTAGTTCGGTGGCCAAGACTCAGATAGACTTTTTGCTCCTTAGGACGGGTGATAGAGGTCTTTGTAAAGACTGTAAGGTTATCCCAAGTGAGAATCTTTCGACCCAACATAGACTCTTAGTGATGGATTTAGAGATCAAGAAGGAGAAAAAGAAGCGGATTGTGGATGACCGGCCTAGGATTAAATGGGGTAGCCTGACTATGGCCAGTGCACTGGAAATAGGGGAGAAGTTGATGACTAGGGGGGCTTGGGGGAGTAGTGGGGATGTGGATAATATGTGGGATACGACTGCTAGTTGCATAAGGGAGACGGCTAGAGAGGTGTTGGGCGTCTCGAGAGGTCGTTCTGGCAAGCATCGAGGGGACTGGTGGTGGAATGGAGAAGTAAAAGGAAAGGTGGAGGCTAAAAAGGGGGCATATGCGAAGTTGGTAGAGAGTAAAGATGAGGAGGAGAAGCGAAGGAATAGGGAGGTGTATAAGATAGCTAGGAAGGAGGCTAAGTTAGCGGTAACGGCAGCTAAAACGGCAGCCTTTGAAAGCTTATACGCGGCTTTAGAGGATAAAGGTGGGGATAAGAAGTTATACGGGCTAGCAAAGGCTAGAGAGAGGAGGACTCAGGACCTTGACCAAGTGAAGTGCATCAAGGACGAAGATGGCAAAATACTAGTAGATGAGGTACTCATTAGAAGGAGATGGCAGTCTTACTTCCATGGACTCTTGAATGAAGAGGGGGACAAAAGCTTTGTGCTGGGAGATTTGGCACACTCAGAGAGGCGTTGTGACTATCATTATTGTAGCCGTATAAAGGTTGAAGAGGTTAAGGTTGCGATTCGTATGATGCGTAGGGGTAGGGCGACGGGGCCAGATGAGATTCCCGTTGATTTTTGGAAGAGCTCGGGTGAGAAAGGTGTGAAGTGGCTAACCGAGTTGTTTGATGGTATTTTCAGAACGGCAAAGATGCCTGAAGCTTGGAGATGGAGCACGATGATTCCTTTGTACAAGAACAAAGGCGATATTCAGAGTTGCAACAACTATAGGGGTATCAAATTGCTAAGCCACACTATGAAGGTCTGGGAGAGGGTGGTGGAGTTGAGGTTGAGACAGATCGTGCCTATTTCAGAGAACCAGTTCGGCTTTATGCTAGGACGCTCGACTACAGAAGCTATTCATCTCCTTAGAAGACTGGTGGAGCAGTACAGGGAAAGGAAGAAGGACTTGCACATGGTGTTCATCGATCTAGAAAAGGCGTATGATAAAGTCCCTAGGAGGTCCTTTGGAGGTGCTTGGAGGCTCGAGGTGTACCCGTGGCGTACACCAGATCAATTAAGGACATGTATGAGGGGGCCAAGACTCGCGTTAGAACTGTGGGAGGAGATTCGGAGCACTTTCCCGTGTTAATGGGGTTGCACCAGGGATCGACCCTTAGCCCTTTTCTATTTGCCTTGGTAATGGATGTATTGACGCGGCAAATACAAGTTGAGGTGCCATGCTGCATGTTATTTGCGGATGATGTAGTTTTGGTGGACGAGACTCGCGGAGGAGTTAATGCTAAGTTGGAGGTTTGGAGACAGACCCTCGAGTCTAAGGGGTTTAGGTTGAGTAGGACCAAGACTGAATATATGGAGTGCAAGTTCAGTGAGACGACTCAGGATGATGACGTAGAAGTGAAGCTGGATGCACAGGTCATCCAAAAGAAAGGGAGTTTCAAGTATCTTGGGTCTATTATCCAGGAAAATAGAGAGATTGATGAGGATGTCACTCATCGTATTGGGGTTGGGTGGATGAAATGGAGGCTCGCATCTGGAGTCTTGTGTGATAAGAAGGTGCCTACTAAACTTAAAGGCAAATTCTACAGAGTAGTGGTTCGACCAGCTTTGTTGTATGGAGTAGAGTGTTGGCCAGTAAAGAACTCCCATATTCAAAAGATGAAGGTGGCGGAGATGAGGATGTTGCGATGGATGTGCGGGTTTACTAGGAGAGATAGGATTAGGAATGAGGATATCCGAGATAAGGTGGGTGTGGCGTCGGTTGAAGATAAGATGCGGGAAGCGAGGTTGAGATGGTTCAGACATGTGAGGAGGAGAGGCACGGATGCTCCAGTGTGGAGGTGTGAGAGGTTGGCTATGGATGGTTACAAGAGAGGACGAGGTAGACCGAAAAAGTATTGGGGAGAGGTGATTCGACAGGACATGGCGCAGTTGCAGCTTACCGAGGACATGACCCTAGATAGGAAGGTGTGGAGGACGCGGATTAGGGTAGAAGAGTAGTAGGTAGAAGTGTGTGTAGGCTAGTAGGTAGGAGTGTTTTTTCCTTATTGTCCCGACTAGTAATCGTAGTGCTACGCTTATAGTTTCTTGTTCTTGGATTCCTCGTGATAGTATTTTGTGGCAGTGCTCTGTTTCTGTCTGTTGTTTGTTACTACATATTACTTCCTATCGTCTCTTGTAGTTTTATCATGTATTTTTATCCTGTATCTTTGTTACGTCCTTTTTAGCCTATTTGTAGACTGTTTTTGTCTTGAGCCGGGGGTCTATCGGAAACAGCCTCTCTACCTCACCTCTGAGGTAGTGGTACGGACTGCGTACACTCTACCCTCCCCAGACCCCACACTGTGGGAATACACTGGGTATGTTGTTGTTGTTGTTGTTGTACTTCTTTTTTTTGACGACTGTGGTGTCTGGGCCAGCTTTCGCGCACCTCGACTAAATCCACGGGATACCTGCCACCTCCCACCAGCAACAGGTACCAGGTAACTCTGTCTACCAAGGCTAGAACATATGGGAAGAATCACCTAGTTTTTTTGTCTCCGCTGGGATTTGAACCTGAGACCTCAAGCCTCATGGCTCTTTAACCCACTTCATTGACCACTAGGCCACACCTACTGTCGCCATGAAGATGCTTAGATGGATGTGTGGACATACTAGGAGGGACAAGATTAGGAACAAAGATATACAGAAAAAGGTCGGAGTAGCCTCTGTGGTGGACAAGATATGAGAAGCGAGACTGAGATTGTTCGGACATATGAAGAGAAGGAGCGCAGATGTCCTGGTGAGGAGGTGCGAGAGGTTGGCAGGGATAGGTTTGAGGAGAGGTAGACCGACGAAGAATTGCGGAGAGGTGATTAGACAGGATATGAAATATATTCAGCTCATCGAGGATATGACTCTAGATAGGAGAGCATGGAGGTTGAGGAATAGGGTAGACGGTTAGTTGGAGTCAAGTGTCTTCTCTCTTCCTAGTGGTGGAGCAGGAGGAGGGCCTAGACTGGAGCACCTATCTATTCCTTTGCCAGTTTTATTATTATTTTGCTAGCATTATCTTATTCTTGATTCTATTACTACTGTTGTTTCTTCTACTTGGGTTATCTTTACAATTTTTACTGTCAGTGCTTTTTTTCTTCAAAATTTTTACGATAGTGTTTTACTCTTGCTTCTTTCAAATTGTTCTGGAAAAAAAATTCTTGATGAGGATCTATATGAAACAACCTCTCTACCCCATGAAGATAAGGGTAAGGTTTGCGTACACCCCACCCTCCCAAGACCCCACTTGTGAGATTATATTGGGTATGTTGTTGTTGTATTATTGTCGCCATGACTATGTGTGACAAGTTTCTTAGCTCGAGGGTTATGGTGCTACATGAATGTTGATGTTTGAAGTTTAAATTGACGTTTTTGGTTTTATCATATTGGTTTATTTATTCAATTCTATGCTTAAATATTCAATTGTTTGATCACCAATTGAATATTATCTATGAATCATGAATTGAATACGGAAGTGAGAATTCTTGATTGCAATAGAATTGAATAGTGCATGTTCTTGAACCTAGACATAAAGGAACAACAACAACATAGTGTAGTCCCACACAGTGCGGTCTAGGGAGATGGAGTGTATGCAGACCTTACCCGTACCTCAGGAGGTACAGAGGTTGTTTCCGGTAGACCCTCGGCTCCAAGGAAAAACAAATCAAAACAATCTAAAAAAAGAAGAAATGGATGTGAAAGCATAACAAAGCATGATGAACAGTAACTATAGCAAAATACTATGATAATCAAAGTACAAGAAACAACATATAGTAACAAAAATTGAAGGACGAGAAACTACAAGAGTAATACTACGACCACTAGTATGGAAGATTAGCTAGACAATGTTCTACTACCTACTAACTAGACGTTAAGTAAAGGATTCACAATTAGGATAGGAATATACTTAATCCCCTTGCTTAATAACTTCCACAGGAATTATTATTGCATTCTTATTAGTTCTAATTCCATAGGAATATAGGCGTTAGATCAGCTTGAAAAGACGAGTAGGATGTAAAGTTAACCCTGTCGATTAGTACTGTTAGCTTAGTTGTTTCATTCCCCTTTGAAAAAAAAGCCTTAAAACGCCAAAAAGACATGCTTTAATAGTTAGTTTTTATTTCATTTTAGTAGTTGATAATCCCACATATTTTTCTCTAGACCACGGTTCTTTTTCAAGGGATGAAACATTTTGAATCGGGTACATTTTATTTTTGAGTAGTTTTATTTGAATTTGTAAGTGTATTGTGTGGCTTGTTTGATACCAACGGAGTTTGGCTTGGGCATGTGGATTAAACAATGTTGCTTGTGAATTGAAAAAACATGAGTGCCTTTAAATTATTAAATAGCATGTCTTGTGACCCTTAAGCTCGATTTCTAGACTCCTAGGTTTTGTTAACTAGTGTGCTTCATAAATATATTTTTTAGAGTTGCTAGTACTCGCTTTGATTGAGAGTCGAAATGGAACCATCCTGAGTGAGACATGTACCATGTGTTATATGAGTTGTTATATGTTCCATGCACTGCAGTTTAGTCTAGAACTTGCCCGGCGTGTAAGTTGAAGCGATATCTCAAGTGTTGCTCGGTTTAAAAAATGATTATAAGTTTTTGTCGACTCGTTTTGAATTTTCTAGCTTATCATGATATTAGTTGCCCCCTAGTCATCCCCTTTGAGCATGTATCCTTTTATCTGGAAGCTATGTTACTAGCCTTGACCTATTTGTTGAATCACTATCTTTTGCACACCCTGCTTCCTTAAGCATTTATAATGCACAGTTGGTCGAACAGCTAAAGTTGGAGGAAAGAGATAGTCAAGGTGTGAAATGGACCAATGATGAGGTATCAATAGATGAAAATTTCCCCTCACCATATCAGTAATTTGCATGCCTAAGAATCTGTCTTGCCTCTCAAACTTGTCCCAATTGGCATACAGTGCTTTCATCAATCTGAGGTTAGCATGGCTCAGTTCCTCAAAGACATCTCGTTTCATCCCTCAAATAGTGTCCCATATATCCAGAAACTTGCGTCCATATGTTTCAGGTACATCCAAGAGAAAGAAAGGACTTTACAGGAAGTAAGAGAACTAAGAAATCCTATCATGGTGTTTGACTCTAAGAAAGCCAATGTTGCACCAAAACCTAAGCAGGGATATACACTTGAGTTTAAGCTTAACTACAATGTCCTTCTTGCCTTCAAAAAACTTGGGCATTTCTTTCCTTCCAAATCACCCACCATACAGGAATTCCATGTTTTGGAAGAAGATTTGATCAAACCTTTTTATGCCAGATAAGTAAGAAATTTAGAGACAAAAATATTTTTTACCTGTTCAAAAAGAGAAATTTACAGACAAAACTTAAGATCTTAATGCTCTTGTGATAGAAATGTTTCCAAGCCCTTGTGTATTTATATAAAAGAAAATCTTATTTCCTTTATATCATAATATATTTTATTCCTGAGGAAGCTACCTAATTTTACATTGTGCCAGTTAAATGTTTGTCCAATACTAATTAAGTAGTTGGTAGTTCCCTTGTACTTATACAGTTACCTACTAAATCAAGGCATTTGAATAGGTTGTCATGTCAATTAGTATTGTGGTCGTGAGAAGTATCAGAAATTGGAGTTGTAGGTTGTTGTGTCAATTAGTTTCGTGGTCATGAAAAGTATCAAAAATTGGAGTTGGATCGGGGCCTTAAATGGTAAAGATGGAAATAAGTAAAAGTTCATTTTTATCCCATTCAGCATTAAAAAGAACTTCTCAACTTTTGTTTCTCCTTTTTCTGGTGTTGTTTTAATATGGAAAAAGTGAAGAACTTTCTATTATCCTGGTTCCACTAACGCATTTTGCAACAAGAAATTAAGGTCTTCTCCTGGGAGACTTTTTCTACCTCTTGATCAAATGTTTACTTAACAGCAGCAGATATAGAATTTGGCCTCTCCTGACATCTTTTGCATTAGTCACAAAGCAAATACTGTGGTAATAGTCTAGAGAAAACAATATCATACATACCAATACTGTCCAAACTTTGTGATACAGGCAGAACACCAATAGTTGATACGGCCCCATGTGACGGCCTAAACCCAAAGACACCACAAAATGCTGCCGGTACTCTGATGCACCCAGTCGTATCGGTACCTGCAATAGATTAGCCTCGGTAACATCTAACATTCTGAATCCAAAGTGAATTTTTATTACAAATTAATACCATTCCAGTTTAGTTAAACAGAAGCCGGACAACCACTTAAAAATTAAATCTCTATGTCCATCATGTTCACACTTCAAATATATATAAGATGAGAAAAACACAATTCAGTGTCAAATCTATCCAAAAGAGGAAGATGAAAAGGAAAGACGAGAGAAAAAGGGAGGCAACAAAGATGAGGCCTAGACTATAGCAGGAATATATCTTTTTTAAGACGGTGGTGTCCGGACTAGCTTAGATGCACCTTGACTATTCCACCGGGTACCTGCGACCTCCACCAGGTACCGGGTATAACTTTGCCACCAAGGCATAGCAGATGGAAAAAATCACAGAATATTTTTAGTCTGGACTCGAGCCGGAGACCTCATGGTTATTCTCTCACTTCATTGACTACTAGGCCTCACGCAAACACCCTTGGTGACTACAACATGAAAATATCTTCAACAACTCAAACATATTTGTGAATACAGTAACTTCATCATATTCATACTTTAAACCATTATAGCAAAATTGGACAGACACAGGAAACAGAAGAAGAGGAGACTTTAAATCATCGATTTTCAATAACTGCAATTTAAATTGAGAAACCATACCTAAAGCAAAATCAACAAGTTCAGCTGCAACAGCAACAGCTGAACCACTGGATGAGCCACCTGAAATATGAGATGGCAATTTTGGATTAGTTGGAGTACCGTAGTGCACATTCTCTCCAGTAATCCTGAAACATTCCAACAGAGACATCAATTCCCTTCACTGAACTCGCATCGCTTCAAACACAAAGGAACCAAAAGAAATACAGAGGGAGGAAAGAGGGTGTAGCAACAGATGACAGCCATGCATATAGCTGAAAACCATACTACATTACTACTTCTGTCTCAACTTTTTTGCCACTCTTCCCATTTCGAGAAATCGTAGAATGTGTGGCGCCATTCCATTTCTATACATCTTCATAATTTTTCTGTTTATAATCGAGAAATCACGAGAGCTAGTGGCGCACGATTAGATATTCGGTGGATGATAGGCCTGCCCTTCTCCACTACCAAGCTTTTGTTGTGGCAGGATTCTAACCTACGTGTGTCTGACTCACACATTACTACTTGTGCTCTTATCACTAGACCAAAGCCTTGAGACCACATCTTTCACAACTTCTAAGAATTCAAATTCATTAAACTATTCAATATTTGAAAACTTGATGTCATGTTTTCTCTATAGAACTACTTTTCAGGATTGCTTATTCAAGTAGATATTAGATGTATAATTAAAATTAACATTTTACGCTCAGTATAGAATCAAATATAGTCATATAAATTAATGTGAGACAGGGATTAATGTCAAAGAATAGATAGAAAAAAGGGAAAGATACCCAAGTCCAAATTCGTCCATGATGGTCTTCCCAACACAAGTAGAACCATTCTTCAGAAGAGCAGTCACAACCATGGCTGTCTTTGTAGCCACCTCATGGGTCCGTTTCCAAGCTGGACTACCAAAACCGGTCACATATTCCTTCACATCAATACTATAAGAGTGCAAGTACAGAAAAAGAAATTAAAATGAATTTCACGTCCAGAAATGCACTATGAAAGAAAAAATGTTATTAGTCCAACAGAAGAAAATATTTTTATTTTTTATTACACAGTTAGTCTGTTTCGTGTCCAATAATATGAAATCTAATCCTTCCAAAACCAAAAATCTCCCAACATAAGGTAAAGAAAAAAGAAGAATTGTTTTCTTATTCACACGCCAAACTTTCAACAGAGGACTGTGACTAACTTGTCTTTGATGGCAAATATGAGCCCAGAAAGGGAAAGTCGAGCAGCTGGAGGAGGAGGTTGAGGAAATGGAAGCAACTCTACGCATTCAATAAAAGCGCCATAGTCTTGTTTGATTGAGTTTCTGGCTTTCAATCGTCTTCGATTAACCTCAGCCAGGATCAATATTCCGGCGACTCCGACGCCGATCACAACCCAGACTTTGGGGTTCGATAGTTTTGTCATCACCGGGAGGCGAATTCAGGGTTTTGGAAGGGTTTAAGGAACAGAGGAAATCGTGTTTTATTTTTGGGTTTCAGAGAGGAGGACACAAAATGGGGTTTAAGAGTCTCGTCCAACTTTCCACGCGCGGAATCTGCCTTTTTTCGCAAGAAACAAGAAAAAGATCCCACCAACCCGAGGGAGGAAATGGGGTAAAAAAATTCTTTTACAATTTGAAATTAAGTAAGTGTTTTTTTTAGATCTATTATGTGTAAAAATAAAAAATTTTATGTATAAAAAATAAGGATCTCTTGTAAAAAGGTCATAAAATTAAAAAACTTTTGTAATGGGCTAGAAAATCATTTTCCCCAACTCGAGGAGCACTGTTTGGACATATAATATGAAATCAAAATCATACAAAATTATTGTTCAAGTTTTATTTGGAGGGTAAATTTTATAAATGGTAAGTTAATTATTATTATTTTCACAAAAATAATTTAATTATTTTTTCTCACACATAAATAATTAAACTTTAGGTAAACTAACACAAAAATCACATGGCCGAATTACATTAACTTTTCTGATGAACCCCACTCTTTTTTTATTTTAAATCTAATAAATAAAATTTTAAAATCACCCAACCCAACCCGGCCTGACCTAAAGCTCATTTGAAAAATATATTAAAAAGAACAAGAACCATTATTCTCAAAGAAAAATATTTTTATATGTCTTAATATATTAAAATAAAAGAAAATATTCTTCTACGTCTTAATATATTAAAATAAAAGAAAATATTTTTTTGCGTCCTAATGTATTAAAGAAAAAAAAATTACGTCCTAATGTATTACCAGAAAAGAAAATATTTCTCTACGTCTGATGTGTTGTGGTTTTGCGGCACTTTCGACGATTAAAACTTGGAATTGAAGTATGTTCTTTAGCGATTTTTAGTAGATTTAATGTGTTTTTGAGTATTGTGCAGAAAAACAGGGTGTGGAGACTAAGTACAGAGAAAGATGGCAAAATAGGCTAAAACTTACTTCCACGACTCAACTCTACGAGTCGTGAAATCATCCACGAGTCATGGAAGTCAGTCGTGGAAAGAATACTGCAGAGGTGCCCAGAAGTCCAAGATTCACGAGAGGCTTCCACGAGTCGTGGATCCATTCACGAGTCCTGTTGCATGTTCGTGGAAACTTATCCGAGGATGAGCAAAAACCCAAGATCCACGAGGCCAGTCCACGAGCCGTGAAATGACCTCGTGGAAGTGAACCTGCAAGATGACATTGAGCCTGATTTCCACAAGAAGACTCCACGAGCCGTAGAAGGATCCACGGACCGTAGACTGCGTCCGTGAAAGTTGTTGAATCCAGTTTTCCTTGTTTGTTTAGGATAGGATTTGTGATGTATATAAATACCTTTCCTAGGTTTTCTTTTACGTTTTAATGCTCTATATTTTGTAGGAAACATATTCATAAACACTTGGTGTTGATTTGTTCTTGGTACTTGGTGTTGATTTGTTCTTGGTTTTGAGAGATTAACACATCCATTGGTTCTTGATTCTTGACTCTTCTTTAATTATTCAAGTTTTCGGATTTCTTTACTTCTTCTTGTAAATATATGATCATGAATTCTTCCACAACTTCTGATTGTTTACTTATGAAAATGAGTAGCTGAATTCACAACTAGGGTTGTGGGAACCATGACGGATTAACAAAGTAGGCAAAGTACTTAGCAATTCTAAGACGGTGTTTATGCATGTATTGTCCTTCCCTTCGCTTTGATTTCTTTTTAACGGCGGCCAATATTAGAACTCGCCTTATTTTTACTTGCCGGACCAAGGAAGTAACAAATGGGAAAATGGTTGGTTACAACGGAGATTTGAGGCTATCAGCCCTCATCTAATAGCTTGACCTTGTCCGGGAATAGCTAATCTAGGATCAAAGGTAAGGGTTAGTAAAGCATACACCCATAGATGGACCAAGTTGCGTGGTGAAATTCATCTATCTAAGGTACCAACCATTTAGGTGAACCTAACTTACCGATCTTGCATTCTAAGCACCTGAATAGATTGTCAGTACAACGCCTACTGCATTATGAGCTCATGGGGAACACAGTCCTAGTCCATCTTCTCTCTGAATTACAACAACATTGATACTTGTGGTTACTTGTTACTTGTTAATTTACAAACATTACTTTTTTATTTAAAACACCCCCCTTAAGGAAATAAGACGGCTAAGAGCGCGAATACACACAGTTGACCGAGATCCTACCATATTCCCTGTGGGATCGACCCTAACCTTGGTTAGGTTCTATATTTGATAAATGACCACTTTATACTTTTTTTTGGAAGTGTAATTTGGGCGTATCAAATTTTGGCGTCATTGCCAGGGAATACGGTTTAGGATTAAGAGCAATTGTGTTTATTTGACTGTTAGTCCTTATTTCTTGATTTACTTCTTTTGTTGTTTTTGTTTTGTCCACAGGTTGCACACTTGTGCATGTGATAAGTCGTTAATCTACCAACTTATTGAGTCTTTAATCATGAATTATTGCTATGTGTTGATAAGATTTAGAGGTTCTTATGACCTTTATTGATGCAAATGCAGGAACTCTTAGCCAAAAGTAGAAAATAAGGAATTGAACCCTAAAGAGCTCAAAAGGAGTTAAAGTGTGAAGTGATCAAAAGAGATGAAGATTTTGCCTAGAGATGCAGTCTTCGTGTGACACGTACAATGCTTGGTGCGGTATGCACCTCCCTCCGCATGAAGCTCAAAAGAAGAAGGAGAATATGTTAAGGAGTGCGGCCGCCGTGCGACGCGCACTCTGCCTGGTGTTGTAACACCCCAAAAATCCTAAGCTAATACCCAAACCTTTTTTATGAGTGTAATGATCATTTTCCTAGTGTGGTGAGTTCTTTAGATGCGAATCATGTTCATAATAAACTCCTATCATCACGTTAAGTTGCAAGCACCTCACCCAAATAAGTTTTCATGTAAGACTAAATTAGGGTCAACTCCAATCGATCATTCATCCTAAAATATAAAGAGTTAGGTGGCCTAGTACCCATCAAATTAAAGATTTTTGAGTCTTCTTTCCAACGCCACCAACCGCGCATTAATCTGAGTCCGGAGTAAAAAGTTGTGGGCAATTTACTGCAGCACTGTAAGTGACTACGGACAGGGATGACGAACCGTGCATCTGAACCACGGTTCGTTCTGTGACTCGTGATTTTTGACCTGAACCTTAAAATTTTCATCTTCAAAACCACTGGTTGGTTCACGACCCGTAGACCAAAACCACGGTCAGTAGAGTGACCCGTGATTTGTCAAAAATTAGCTTTTTTTCTCTAGATTCCACGAGTGACTTGACGGGTCATCATTTTGAACGACGGACCATCCTGTAACTCGTGAAATCACCTTCAGAGAGGTACCAAGTCCTCTAAATTCTACGAGTGGGTTGACGACTCATCAGCCTATTCCACGACCCGTTCTTCCACTCATAATCCCTGAGGATCAGAGGATCCTCATATCCTAAAGTCGGAACCACGAGTCACAGGACGGTCCATCGTCCTGAATCACGGATCATAGAGTGACTCGTCGTGTTGAGTTCTAATAGACCCCCCAGAAGTGGAATTTGAAACCACAGATCAGTTGATGGCTCGTCCTTTAGGATGATGGACCGTGATCTTACTCGTGGTCTCTGAAGCCAACTTTTTCCAGCTTTTTCTAAGTGTAAGTCCAGGGGTATTTTTGTAATTTTCCACTCTTTTAACTCCTATACTAAGTCATTTTAAGCCTGTTTAGAAGGATTTTTATTCCCACTTGGCCTAAGTTCTCTCCCATTCTTTTAATCAAGTTCCAAAAGAAGAAAAAAGAGTTTCATCCTCTCAAGCTTCAAGTTAGGATTTCAAGCTCCATAGCAAGGGATTCACTCCAAGTCTCCATTCTTCTCAATTCTTAGTGGGCTAGCTTCAATCAAGGTATGTGGGTATTCAATAAGGGATTCATTCACCCTTATACCTAAAACCCCAATCTTCTTGTAATGACCCTCCAGGTCATTTTTCATTTTCCATGCTTTTTCTGCGTTTCAAGCTTTTCCCCAGCAACTACAGGTCATTTATGACTTGCCGGGACTGACGGTTCGGTGTCCGGGCCGTTTGTTAGGTCGTTATGACCATTTCCCTCTTTTAGAACTTAAAGTTGGAAAATCTTTGACTTTGGTCAACTTTCTTGGTAAACGCACTCAAAATCGAATTCCGATAGTTCTGTTGGCTCCGGAATGGGTATTGTGGTCTAGTGGGACCATTGGTTTGGGTCTGGGTGCTTTCAGTTTGGATTTGTGTGGTTTTGTGTGTTTTGAAGTTAGTTTGGCTGGTAGGGTTGACTTTGATCAACATTCAGGGAAGACGGCCTCGGATGGGAATTTCGTCCGCACCGTTAGCTCTGGAATGTCGACTTTGGGTTAGGGGGACCTTTGGTTTGGGTCTCGAGGCTTCCGAGCTCATTTTTGGGTTTTGAGTTTCGAGTTAGTTTTGGGCGTGGGGCCCACTTTTCATTAAAACAATCTCCGTTAGGAGTTTCGTCAATTCCATTGAGTCCGGAATGCCATTTCTGGTAGGGTAGCATAGTTGGTTTGTGTTCACAGGGTTCAGGAATCCCGAGGGTCCGTCAGAAGATTTTTTTAAACTTGGAATTTGCTGGTTGCTGCACTAAGTTGCAGACCTCTGTTTCTCTTCGCGATCGCGAGGATCTCATCGCATTCGCGATGGTCTGGTTTCTTGACCATCACGTTCGCGATAGGTCCATCGCGTTCGTGATGTAGCCGGCTGGGACCCGGCTTGGCTTCTTCTTCGCGAACGCGGCCTGGGCCATCTCGATCGCGATGGTTGGGCCGGCTCTTCTTCACGAACGCGGGGGTCCTGTCGCGATCGCGATGAAGGACCCCTGGCAGCTATTTAAAGTCCCAACTTTGTTTTCTCCTCCAAAAGTCCGATAATCTCCATTGTTGGGCTCCCAAGCTCATTTTCCCAGCTCCCTTGCTCCAGTAGCTTTGTCTGGTAAGTTCCTTCATCACCCCTCTCCTCTTTCCGCTTATTTTATCGTAATTCTCCCGCTAAATCCCCCTTGTTTCTATAATCTTAGAGTTGGGGTGATTTTGTGAAAAGCTGATCTTTGAGGACTACATACTCGTCAATTCGTGCAACCCAACTCTATAGCGTGTTCTCCTTGTCGAGGTTGGTTTCCGTTTTTAGATTTCGGACTTTTCCGCCTTAAATCCCGTGAATTAGTAGCACTTCGGGGCTGTTTAGGGCCCCGAATCAAGCTCCGTTCGCGCCCAAACTTTGGGCATGGGTTATTTAACCCACCACGAGCATAATTGTGAATTTTGTTTTCTGTTTCATCGCGCAGGCCCCGAGGGTCATTTTTTTGACCCAATTTTTCCGTATATCAATATAGGTGTCAGTCTTCTCATCTTGACACCTAGGTTATGTTCTTGATAGCGTGGCAGATTTCTGAGGCCGTTCAGGGGAAGGCACACGAGTGACGGTTCGTGCTTGCAGTTTGGCCCCGAGGTAAGTTACGGTTTTACCTTCTAGACTGAGTTAGTTAGTTTATATATATTTATATGTTACTGGAACGCTAGGTTGGATTTTAGATAGACTTTAGTCTTTAATCCTGTTTAGCATGTTAATGGGCCATTTCGGGTTTTTAGTCTAGGATTGCATGTTATCCTTAGCCTAGGTGCTTGTTTCTTCTGTGTGACTAGTCTAAGACTCTTAGCATGCTTTTAGGAGGGTTTAGAGGTAGAATAGAGCCTGCCAGTCGTTTTTTGCTTTTATTTTCATGCTCTACCGTCTTATTTTATAATTGTGTGTAACTGTGGGCCTGAGGCCATGGCTAGGATTTGGATGGATTCCAGGTTAGTTTCTCTTGGTTTGAAGGGTACTTTGCCCTGTTTGATCTGATGGTGTGATTATTCCTCTGCTTGTGAGCATTCATATTCATATGGCATGGCATATCATTGGTACGGTATGGAAATAGTTTTTCAAAGGCTTTTGGGTTTGAAAAGAGGTTTTTCTACTGTTGTGATGAATTTCGGACTAAATCAAGCTATTTTGAGTATCACCTTGGTTTTTGAGAGGGAAAGAGGAACTACTATTTTCTGTATATAAATTTATAGTTCGATGCGGTATTCCAGACCCCCGATGTGTTATTCTGGGTATTTTACTCTCTTATTTATATACATATTAGTCCGATGCGGTATTCCGAACCCCCGATGCATTATTTCGGGTATTTTATTATTTTATATATATGCATAGTTCGATGAGGTATTTTGGGCGCCCGATGCGGTATTCTGGGTTTATATTATATTGCATACTATATGCATCATTGTGCATCGCATTGCATTTGCCTTGGCACGTGGATTGACTGTAGTGTGGCTTGTTGTTGTTTTCCTTTATCTTTTGATTTATCGGCTTGTCTTCGGTTTTATAACTAGATTTAGGTGGATCCCTTTATAGTTAGCTGCTTTCTTGTAATCTATATTTATATATTATCTTTCTGCGCTCGGTCGACCTATGATGCCTACTGAGTACCCGTTGTTTTGGTACTCATACTACACTCTGTATCTCTTTTTCTGATGCATCACCTAGTACGAGCCACCCTCGCTGATCTCATGTTGTTCGAGGCCCGTTGCTATTCAGATCGCGGTGAGCTCCTGGCGCTTTGGAGACTTTACTTGCTTTCTAACTTGTACTTCCTGTCTATATTTTGTATTTTGGATAGACAGAGGTGATTGTATAACTACTCTTTACTTTAGTTACTCTTGTACTAGTGACACCAGGTCTGGGTTGGTGTTCGGGTCGTTTTGTCTTTCGGTCACTTTAGGGCCATCTTTTGTATATTTTGTACGCTGGTATGTATATATGCTTCTGGCCCTATCCTTTGTTTATATCTTCCGCTTCTCTTTGGTTAAATTAGTATTTACTGCTTTTCGCTTATTTGGGTTAAGCTTGTCTACTGGAGGGTTATGTAGACGCCATTATGGCCCGATTTCGGGTCGTGACAGAGTGGTATCAGAGCTTTAGGTTCACCGGTCTCACTGGTACAAGAGCAAGTGTCTAGTAGAGCCTCGTGGATGAGGTACGATGACGTATGTATCCTATCTACGAGGGGCTATAGGACATTCCTTAGGAAAGGCTTCATTTTGTTTGATTCTTATCGTGCTTACTTGATTTGATCAACTCCTAAGTATATTTGTTTCACTCCTTCTCAGATGATTTGGACGAGATCTTCAGCGGGTGAGGACGAGGCCCCTACCCCTGCAGTTAGAGCCCCAGCTAGGGGATGGGGTAGAGGTCGACCTTGAGGTCGAGGCAGGGCACGAGCTGTGGCATCGACTCGGGTCCGGGCTAGATCACCGTCACCAGAGCCTGAGGTTTGAGCTGATGAGGTTCAGTATGAGCCGGAGCATGTGGGCCAGCCCAGCATCCGGCAGATTTTGTAGCTACTCCAGTATTGCAGGACACCTTGGTCCAATTGTTGGGGTTTCTTGAGGGTATGACTCCGCCAACCGCTTCACCGAGCACTCCGATTGGTTCTCAGGTTCGAGGTGAGGCTCAGACTTCAGCTCATGCGGCAGCTCAGGGTTCAGGAGCGCAGCCTGTTGCTGCGGCTCCCAAGTTTGAGGTACTACCGGTCCCTGCAGTTTCTCCCCCTCTTCCAGTCATGCTTGTTATGTCTTTTGTGGAGCAGAAGATGCTGGGTAGGTTCTTGAGACTGGGTCCTCCGAGGTTTTCGGGTGTTGCTAAAGAGGATGTGCACAAGTTTCTGACTAGCTGCCAGGAGAGGTAACATAATTTGGTGTTAGTCAAGTCTAACGGAGCAGATTACACTGCATTTCAGCTGGATGGTCCAGCGAAATACTGGTGGAGGTTATATATTGCTGGTAGACCAGCCGGGTCGCCTCCGCTTACTTGGGGTCAGTTCTCCGTGGCATTTCTGGAGAAGTATGTACCATGTAGCATGAGGGAGCGTGATAACGGTCTCAATCGAGTGACTAAAATCGATACCGGAAACACGGAATTCAACAACACAAAATAAAGATAGTGGAGAAATTAAGATGAGAATTAGAAGAAATTGAGATGAGAATAGAAGAAAGAAAGGCTAATTGAATCAACAATCAATCAAGGGAGAAGAGAACTCAATCAAATGTATGAGAAACCAAATTGAATCCACAAGATGATAACTCGATGATCAATTAAGCAAAGAAGATAACACAAGCAATTCAGGAATCCACCCTAATCACTCATTCTAAACTAATAATTAGAATTGAACCCAATCAATATCCTAACCTAAAATATCAAGTCTATTCAAGACAATTCAATCATCAAAAATCTCCGTATGAAAATGGCTAAGGCAACTATTTATAGTTATTGCCTTTACACAAATAGCCTATTACAAAAATAGCCCAAAAGTGACTATTTTGGAAATAACCCACAAGGGCCCTTCTTGATTGCTCAAATGGCATCTTGATCACCCATGGCCTTATGTATTTGTTGCTCCATAGCTTCCTCCGGGCTCCAAGCTACCATTCATATACAAGCCCCTCCAATTATGCTCCAAGCTAACCAAGATCGTACCATCCTCCCCTTCTTCAAAAGGATTCGTCCTCGAATCCG
This sequence comes from Jaltomata sinuosa, assembly GCA_003996215.1. Lineage (NCBI taxonomy): Eukaryota > Viridiplantae > Streptophyta > Magnoliopsida > Solanales > Solanaceae > Jaltomata > Jaltomata sinuosa. The sequence continues at coordinate 763,121 of QJPP01000491.1, read as the reverse complement.
AACCTTGCAAAAACATAAGAAGGACAAACAACAAATATATCCTCATAGCATGAGGTTTAGCACACGGGTTATCAACCATACCAACTTGCCAAGGAGGCACACATTTAAAATACAACCAACTATCCTTTGTGTCAAATAAGAGCAATGCATTATAGAACATACAAAGGATCCGGCTATGAGAAATATCATGGAACAAAGAAACCTCAAAGGTCCTAAGACACAATTGCTTCCCTATTCCCCCATAAGACCATACCAAATGTGGTGTCTCCATTGGTTCAAACACCCATGAGTGTTTACCGGGGTCAAAGATATAAAAGACCCACATAGTTTGGTTACAAAGGCAAATGGACCAACCCAAGAAACCCCTACCTCTATATAAAACAAATCCCATACAAACATGGACATCATCATATGCAAAGAGGTAGTAGAGAAAGGTGTTACTTAAATGAACCTCATCCAAGGTGTGCCCACAAATAGAATCACCCTTTGATCCACAAGCATTAAGGCCTTGATCAAGAGTGGGGTCACACAAGAATGAAGTGGTCATTAGAGAATATACACCCCTTTCCTTTTGACCACTAACCCCTCCAATAGACGTACGATCATCTTTCAAGAAGAGAGTTTCGTCTTTGGAAAGTGTGTCATCATACCATAGTGGATTCTCAATCACTTGGTGGCCTTCAAGAGGGGCTACACTTCCATCATTCCAAAACACATCACTATGCATTTCATCTTCATTAGTCATGTCAAGCTCAAACAAGGGATTATCCTTAAAAACATACTCCACCTCAAAATCCTCATGACAAGAATTAGAAATGGAATCAACACTCAAGGAATCATCACCTCTAAGTAAATATCCTACATGACTAACTATATGACCAACTATATCATTACCATTACTAAATTGAGGTTCATTTATCACATCACACAACTCCTCAATTAGTAGGTCATCATTACAAGCAAGTTGGTCAACACCACAATGAACACTAATTGGTAGCATATCAAGCTCAAAAGAATCACACACATGATTACCATCATTATATCCAACTAGCATTTGACTACCCCCATTACATGACAATACATTTTCACTCAAGTCACAATTGCTAACACTAGATGGACTCAAATCGATCTTACTAGAAGAATCAATCAAGTCATCTATAGGATCAACTAGTGTTTGGGCACTCACAACAATGGCATAATCATCATGCAACAAGGTGTCATCAAGATCATCACAAGGTAAAGGCTCTTTAAGCTCACACATATACAAGCTATCACTTACACTCAATTGTCCACTAACCACACAATGATCTTCCAAGTTCAATAAAGTGCAAGAGTTAGCTTTGTTACCTTGTAGCTCATAGGAAAAATTGTCTTCACCTTGGTTACAAACATTTGAGCACAATTGCTTTCTTTGAAATCTTTCAACCACCTCATGATGTTCCACATTTTGAGGTTCCACAATAGGTTTGCTTCCAAGAATACCTGCACAAGAATTAAGACAACTAAAAAAAGAAGAGAGGGTACAAAAGTTAGTATAAGGTTGTGACAACCCTCTCACATCACTCCACACAACCTCTCTTTTTTCCACTCTAGAGTTGTCACTTATCACACCCTTACTCCTCTCAATCTTTTGTCTCTCAATTTCATTGGAGTTCGGACAAGCGCCAAGTATCCCTTGTGAAGGGTTAGATGATCCCTTCACTTCAAGCTTCCACTTTGGTGCACAAGGTGTGGATGTTTTGACTTTCATGTTCAACTCTTTAGTGGGTTCATCTTCATGAGGAGTAGTTTTCTTCAACATCTTTTGTAACTCCTCGGGATTAAGATTGGCAACCCATCGAATGACCTTGTCAACTCCTCTTTGTATGGCATCCCCTAATTCTTTAATTCTTAAAGATTCAAGATCCCTCACCGGAAGGGGCTCATTTGATTTCACTCTACTTTCATGGCTTATTGATCCTTCAATTCTACCTCCAACATCATTACCATAAGGAGAACAAGTCACATTATAAGGAGAATAAGAAGTATAAGTTCTTGCATTCCAAGAAGTAGAGGATGTTCTTCTCCTATGGTTCACACAACGTCTTCGAATTGGTTGCACCCACACATCTATACCCCCTCGACTAGGATAGGAAGTAGCACAAGACAAGGATGGTAATTCATCTTCACAATATCCCCTTCTATCACAATCTTCCTCAAATGATTCATAAGAAATATGGGAGAAAGCATCGTACCTCACATCGTCTTCATCACCATGGTGTGTAATATGAGAATCCCCATACTCTTCATCTTCACTATCGGATTTACAATAAGATACTTCTACTCCTTCATGTTCATCATAAGAGCCATAAGCCCCATTCATTTCACATTCATTTTCGAAGTAGAAGTTCTCACAATCATATAACTCATGATCACAATCATAGCCTTCATAAGATTCCCCTTCAAAAGATTCCGAGGCTATGGATGACATCCTTCCTTATACCTCCTTTTGTACCTACAAAACTAGCAAACAAGTTAGTAATAAAATCTTCACGCCACTCATTATGTAAGCTCTCAACTCACCTACTATGGCTTCTTTCCCAAATTGATAGTGTTACTAGTTTTGCTCAATCAATTCAAGGTTATCTAACCTTGTGGAGGAATGGATACTTGTGACTCTTGAAAGAAGGACGACTTGAAAGACTCTAAACGGACTTGAATCAAGAAATTAATCAACGAAACAAGACAAGAAAAGAAGGAAGAAGAAGCACGAAAAATTTGGACTCAAGAATTAAGTAACAAAAGTAGGAGAAACTACTTGTTGTTGCTTAATTTGGAGAATCAAAGAGATGATTTGATGTTTTAAAACTAGTTAACAAGTAATTAAAGTTGTTAATTAGTAGAGAAATAGAAGAAAAATGAGTGTAGAAGAAGAAATTTGAAGTTTGGACACTTAGAAAAATTTTGAGGTCTTAAGAGTTCCAACACTTAGAAAATTTTTGGGGTCCCAAAATTTGAAGCATTCTGTCCATGTTTGCAAGTGTGCATTTCAGCCCCCAAAACTTTTTCTAAGGGGCAGATTTGGTCCTTTGGAATTTTTTTTTTTTTTAAATTCCACTTGTGGACCCAACAAACAATTTTGACCACTTTGACTTGGAAAAGTTAAATCAAATGTACCTTTTGGCTTCTTTTTCTTCAAGATGTTCTTGATGAATATCAAAAACACCTAGAACACCAAGAACACATACTAAACACCAACACCTTCAAATCAACTCAGAATTGGCTCAAACTTTAGGATTAACTTCCCCTCGACTTGGGGAACAAACCCCAATAGTATTTAAGCTTCAATTTCTCCCCAATCCAAAGACCCACTTTTCAAGTTTGCAAGTTTTCAAAGCTTCAAAGTTCTTCAATGGCAACTTCACTTCTACAACTCCAAATTGAATATAATTTAAAATCTAGACTCAAAAAATACTAGGGAACAAGAATCTAGTGTCAAAAACAAGAAATCAAACAAGAAAAAATTTCGGTTTTTTTTTTTGGATGATTTTTTTTTTTGGATTTTGAAGATATCAAATTTCCAAGACTTAGATTTGTGAAAACAAACCTAAACCGAGCTCTGATACCAAATGATAACGGTCTCAATCGAGTGACTAAAATCGATACCGGAAACACGGAATTCAACAACACAAAATAAAGATAGTGGAGAAATTAAGATGAGAATTAGAAGCAATTGAGATGAGAATAGAAGAAAGAAAGGCTAATTGAATCCACAAGATGATAACTCGATGATCAATTAAGCAAAGAAGATAACACAAGCAATTCGGGAATCCACCCTAATCATTCATTCTAAACTAATAATTGGAATTGAACCCAATCAATATCCTAACCTAAAATATCAAGTCTATTCAAGATAATTCAATTATCAAAAATCTCCGTATGAAAATGGCTAAGGCAACTATTTATAGTTATTGCCTTTACACAAATAGCCTATTACAAAAATAGCCCAAAAGTGACTATTTTGGAAATAACCCACAAGGGCCCTTCTTGATTGCTCAAATGGCATCTTGATCACCCATGGACTTATGTATTTGTTGCTCCATAGCTTCCTCTGGGCTCCAAGCTACCATTCATATACAAGTCCCTCCAATTATGCTCCAAGCTAACCAAGATCGTATGTACCATGTAGCATGAGGGAGCGTCTGATGGATCAATTTGCTGGGTTGGAGTAGAGCTCCACGACTGTGTCTGAGTATGAGGTTCGTTTCCACTAGCTGTCTAGACATGCCACTATGATTCTGCCCACTGAGCATGATAGAGTACGCCGGTTTGTTTGATGTTTGACTCTGCATCTTCGCTTAGCTACTAAGGGTATGGTAGCATCGGGTCAGTCCTTTCTGGAGGTGGTTGATCATGCCCGTACTATTAAGGGTATAGTTTTCCAGGCCCAAGGGTGCAGCGATAAGAGGCCCCGCCATCATGGTAGTTTTAACGGTTCACAGTGCCGTGGTAGAGGCCACTATGGTAGGGGTCAGCATCGGCAACATTTCAGTCGAGCCGGCCTTTTCAGGCGGCATTACAAACTACTGAGGGTTAGAGTAGCCAGAGTATTGTTCCTGCTCCACGAGGTGGTCATTCAAGGTCCACTGGTTGTGGTGGTCATTTTGATTCGGCCGGGTCTTCACAACGGAGTACATATGGTCGGGGTTGTTATGAGTGTGGCGAGATAGGCCACTTTGCTAGAGAATGCCCATCGGTATAGCATCCTAGGCGACAAGATCAGTTGGTTCAGGCCCCTAGGGCTCCAACACCTCCAGCTAGAGGTGATTCACAGGGTAGTAGGGGTGGTCCACAGGGTTCTAGAGGTGGTCCTCAGTCCGGTAGGTCAGGCGGTCATGGAGGTCGGGGCAACATGTATGCAGTTCCAGGCCGGACAGAGGCCAAGGCTTCAGATGCTGTGATCACAGGTACGATCTCTATTTGACATCAACCTGCTTCTGTTTTGTTTGATCTGGGGTCTATATTCTCATACGTTTCTGCTTATTATGCTACTCGTATGGGGTCTGCTTGTGAGTCCTTGCCTGTGCCTATACGTGTATCTACTTCCGTATGTGATTCTTTAGTATTGAATCAGGTGTACCGGGCTTGTGTGGTGACTATCTTGGGGTATGACACGTGGGTAGACTTGGTTGTCCTTGATATGGTCGATTTTGATGTGATCTTGGGCATGGATTGGTTATCCCCTTATCATGCGGTCTTATATTGCTTTGCCAAGACTGTTACTCTTCGGATGCCTGGTATCCCCCCTATCATATGGAAGGGGGCGGATGGACACATGCCGAGGGGATTTATTTCATTTCTGAGCACCCAGCGGTTGGTTGGAAAGGGGTGCTTAGCCTATCTTGCTTACGTTCGTGATACTAGTGCCACCACATCTCCTCTTGAGTCTGTTTTTGTGGTTTGTGAGTATTTGGATGTGTTTCCTTTTGATATTTTGGGCCTTCCTCCTGATCGTGACATTGATTTTGGTATCGATGTCGAGTCGGGCACCAAGCCCATTTCTATTCTGCCATATCGAATGGCACCTGCTGAGTTGAGGGAGCTTAAGGATCAGCTCCAAGATCTGTTGAGCAGAGGGTTTATCCGACCTAGTGTGTCTCCGTAGGGTTCTTCAGTTCTGTTTGTGAAGAAGAAGGACGGGTCTATGTGTTTGTGTATCGACTACAGGCAGTTGAATAAGGTGACAGTTAAGAACAGATATCCGATGCCGCATATCGATGACTTGTTTGACCAGCTACAGGGTGCAGCCGTGTTTTCTAAGATAGATTTGGGGTCCGATTATCACCAGTTGAGGATTAGGGCTGAGGACATCCCTAAGACTGCATTTAGGACTCGATACAACCATTATGAGTTCCTAGTCATGTTTTTTGGGTTGACTAATGCCCAACAACATTTATGGAGTTGATGAATCATGTGTTCAGTACCTACTTGGATTCATTCGTGATTGTGTTCATCGATGACATTCTGATTTATTCGAGGAGTAGAGAGGAACATGAGCAACATCTTAGATTGGTACTTTAGGCCTTGAGAGACCATCAGTTGTATGCCAAATTCACTAAGTGTGTATTTTGGCTTGAGTCTGTAGCATTCTTGGGGCACGTGGTGTCCAAGGATGGGATTAAGGTAGATCTGGCGAAGATTGCAGCAGTTCATGATTGGGCTAGGCCTACTTCTCCTACCGAGGTTCGCAGTTTTATCGGGTTAGCAGGTTATTACAGACGGTTTATGGAGGGATTTTCTTCGATAGCAGCTTGTTTGACTAGATTGACTCAGAAGAATGTTCCCTTCCAGTGGTCAGATGAGTGCGAGGAGAGCTTTCTGTAGCTCAAGGCCTTATTGACTTCAGCTCTGATTTTTACTCTTCCGTTCGAGGATCTGGGTTTCACCGTATATTGTGATGCATCAGGTATTGGTTTGTGTTGTGTGTTGATACAGTTGGGCTGGGTTATTGCATATGCTTCCAGAAAGTTGAAGGTTCACGAGAGGAGCTACCCCACACATGACTTAGAGTTAGCGGCGGTAGTCTTCGGTTGAAGATGTGGAGGCATTATCTTTATGGCGTGCATTGTGAGATCTTTACTGACCATCGTAGTCTTCAGTACATTTTCAGCTAGAAGGATCTAAATTTGAGGCAGCGTAGGTGGTTGGAGTTACTGAAGGACTATGAAATTTCTATTCTCTATCATCCGGGCAAGGCAAATGTGGTAGTGGATGCCTTGAGCCGGAAGGCGGTGAGTATGGGTAGCTTGTATTTCTTAGCTACAGAGGAGCAACCTTTAGCTTGGGACATTCAGTCCTTGGCTAATAGGTTGGTTCGACTTGACATTTCTGAGTCGGGCCGTATTCTTGCTTGTGTTGAGGCTAGGTCTTCCTTGTTGGAGCAGATTCGAGCACATTAGTTTGATGATACGAGATTAAGGATCATTCGTGACAAGGTGTTGAGTGGTGAGGCTAGGAAGGCGACTTTAGATTCAGACGGTGTTCTGAGGATCGAGGGTCGTATTTGCGTTCCTAGGGTTGGTGCCTTGGTCAGATTGATACTGGAGGAGGCCCACTGTTCTAGATATTCCATTCATCTCGGGGCAGCTAAGATGTATCGTACTTGAGGCAGCACTATTGGTGGTGTGGGATGAAGAGGGATATTTTGGCTTTCGTATCCAGGTGCTTGAATTGTCAGCAGGTAAAGTTCGAGCACCAGAGGCCAGGTGGTTTATCACAGAGACTACCCATTCCGGAGTGGAAATGGGAGCGTATATCCATGGACTTTGTATTTGGATTGCCACGCACCTTGCGTAGATTTGATGCTATTTGGGTTATCGTGGATAGGTTCACGAAGTCTCCTCACTTTCTGCCAGTTCAGACTTCTTACAGTTCCGAGAGGTTGGCCCAGATCTATATTTGAGAGATTGTCCATTTGCATGGGGTGCCAGTTTATATCATTTCTGACCGAGGTACTTAGTTCACTTTGCACTTTTGGCGGTCTATTCAGAGAGAGAGTTGGGTACTAGAGTTGAGCTTAGCACTGCCTTTCATCCACAGACAGACGACCAGTCAGAGCGTACCATTCAAGTTCTGGAGGATATGTTGTGAGCTGGCGTGATTGATTTCGGGGGTCAGTGGGACCAGTATTTTGCCTTGGCAGAGTTTGCATATAATAATAGCTACCATTCCAGCATCCAGATGGCTCCGTTTGAGGCTTTGTATGGTAGGCGGTGCAGATCTCAGGTGGGTTGGTTTGATGCTTTCGAGGTTAGGCCATGGGGTACTAATTTGCTTCGTGATTCTATAGATAGAGTTTGGGTTATTCAGGAGAGGCTTCGTACTGCCCAGAGTAGGCAGAAGAGTTATACTGACCGGAGAGTTCGAGATCTCAAGTTTATGGTTGGTGACAGTGTGTTCCTTCGGGCATCCCCCATAAAGGGCATGATGCAGTTCGGGAGGAAAGGTAAGCTCAGTCCAAGGTTCATTGGTCCATTTGAGATCCTTCACCATATTGGAGAGGTTGCTTATGAGTTGAGCAGATGTTCATCCAGTGTTTCATGTTTCTATACTGTGGCGGTACATTCCGGATGAGTCTCACGTGCTTCTGTTGGAGTCGGTTCAGTTGGATGAGTCCTTAGCCTTCGAGAAGGAGCTTGTTGCTATTTTGGACAAGCAGGTTAGGAAGTTGAGGTCCAAGGAGTTTCCATCAGTTAAGGTTCAGTGGTGGCATCGTCCTTATGAGGAGGCTACTTGGGAGATCGAGACTGACATATGGACCCATTATCCTCGTCTTTTCGAGTCTTCAGGTACTATCCTTACTCTAACTTTCGCGGATGAAAGTTCTTTTAGTAGTGGATGTTGTAATAACCCTCAAGGTCATTTTCCATTTTCTGTGCTTTTTTTGCGTTTCGAGCTTTCCCCCAACAACTACAGGTCATTTATGACTTGCCGGGACTGACGGTTCGGTGCCCAGGCCATTCGTTAGGTCGTTATGACCATTTTCCTGTTTTAGAACTTAAAGTTGGAAAATCTTTGACTTCAGTCAACTTTCTTGGTAAATGCGCTCAAAATCAAATTTCGACAGTTTCGTTGGCTCCGGAACGGGTATTTTGGTCTAGTGGGACCATTGGTTTGGGTCTGGGTGCTTTCAGTTTGGTTTTTTTATGGCTTTGTGTGTTTTGAAGTCAGTTTGGCTGGTAGGGTTGACTTTGGTCAACATTCGGGGATGACAGCCTTGGATGGGAATTCCGTCAGCGCCGCTAGCTCCGGAATGTCAACTTTGGGGTAGAGGGACCTTTGGTTCGGGTCCCGAGGCTTCCGGGCTCATTTTTGGGTTTTGAGTTCCGAGTTGGTTTTGGGCGTTGGGCCCACTTTTTATTAAAACGATCTCTGTTGGGAGTTTCATCGATTCCATTGAGTCCGGAATGCCATTTCTGGTAGGGTAGCATAGTTGGTTTGTGTTAACGAGGTTCCGGATGAATCTCGAGGGTCCGTCGGAAGATTTTTTTAGACTTGGAATTTGCTGGTTGCTGTACTAAGTTGCAGACCTCTGTTACTCTTCGCGATCGCGAGGATCTCATCGCGTTCGTGATGTTCTGGTTTCCTGACCATCACATTCGTGATTGGTCCATCACGTTTGTGATATAGCCGCCTGGGACCCGACTTGGCTTCTTCTTCGCGAATGCGGGGGTCCTGTCGCGATCACGATGAAGGACCCCTGGCAACTATTTAAAGTCCCAACTTTGTTTTCTCCTCCAAAATTTCGATAATATCCATTGTTGGGCTCCCAAGCTCATTTTCCCAGCTCCCTTGCTCCAGTAGCTTCGTCTGGTAAGTTCCTTCATCACCCCTCTCTTCTTTCCGCTTCTTTTATCGTAATTCTCCCGCTAAATCCCCCATGTTGCTATAATCTTAGAGTTGGGGGTGATTTTTGTGGAAAGCTGATCTTTGAGGACTGCATACTTGTAAATTCGTGCAACTCAGCTCCGTAGAGTATTCTCCTTGTCGAGGTTGGTTTCTGTTTTTAGATTTCGGACTTTTTTGCCTTAAATCTCGTGAATTAGTAGCACTTCGGGGCTGTTTTGGTCCCCGAATCGAGCCCAAACTTTGGGCATGTGTTCTTTAACCCACCGCGAGCATAATTGTGAATTTTGTTTTCTGTTTTGTCGCGCGAGCCCAGAGGGTCGTTTTTCTGACCTGATTTTTGGCCTTATTTTCCGTATATCAATATGGGTGTCATTCTTCTCATCTTGACACCTGGGTTATGTTCTTGATAGCGTGGCAGCTTTCTGAGGCCGTTCGGAAGGGGAAGGCACACGAGTGACGGTTCGTGCTTGCAGTTCGGCCCCGAGGTAGGTTAAGGTTTACCTTCTAGACTGAGTTAGTTAGGTTATATATATTTATATGTTACTGGAACGCTAGGTTGGATTTTAGATAGACTTTTGGCTTTAATCTTGTTTAGCATGTTAATGGGGCATTTTGGGTTTTTGTCTAGGATTGCATGTTATCCTTAGCCTAGGTGCTTGTTTCTTCTGTGTGACTAGTCTAAGACCCTTAGCATGCTTTTAGGAGGTTTTAGAGGTAGAATATAGCTTGCCTGTCATTTTTTGCTTTTATTTTCCCGCTCTACCGTCTTATTTTATAATTGTGTGTAACTGTAGGCCCGAGGCCATGGCTAGGATTTGGACGGACTCCAGGTCAGTTTCTCTTGGTTTGAAGGGTACTTTGCCCTCTTTGATCTGATGGTGTGATTATTCCTCTGCTTGTGAGCATTCATACTCATATGGCATGGCATATCATTGGTACGGTATGGAAATGGTTTTTCAAAGACTTTTCAGTTTGAAAAGAGCTTTTTCTACTGTTGTGATGAATTTTGGACTAAATCGAGCTATTCTGAGTATCACCTTGGTTTTTGAGAGGGAAAGAGGAACTTCTATTTTTTGTATATAAATTTATAGTCCAATGCGGTATTCCGAACCCCGAATGAGTTATTCCGGGTATTTTACTCTCTTATTTATATACATTTTAGTTCGATGCGGTATTCCAGACCCCCGATGCGTTATTACGAGTATTTTACTATTTCATATATATGCATAGTCCGATGAGGTATTTCGGGCTCCCGATGCGGTATTTCGGGTTTATATTATATTGCAAACATATATGCATCATCGTGCATCGCATTGCATTTGCCTTGGTACGTGGATTGCCTCTTGTATGACTTGTTGTTGTTTTCCTTTGTCTTTTGATTTATCGGCTTGTCTTCAGTTTTATAACTAGATTTAGGTGGATCCCAGTATAGTTAGCTGCTTTCCTATAATCTATATTTATATATTATCTTTCTGCGTTCGCTCGGCCTATGATGCCTACTGAGTACCCATTGTTTTGGTACTCATACTACACTCTGCATCTCTTTTTCTGATGCAGTACCTAGTACGAGCCACCCTCGCTGGTCTCCTGTCATTCGAGGCCCGTTGCTATTCGGATCGCGGTGAGCTCTCGGCGCTTTGGAGACTTTACTTGCTTTCCATCTTGTACTTCCTCTCTTTATTTTGTATTTTGGATAGACAGAGGTTATTGTATAGCTACTCTTTACTTTAGTTGCTCTTGTACTAGTGACACCAGGTCCGGGTTGGTGTTCGAGTTGTTTTGTCTTTCGATCACTTTAGGGCCATCTTTTGTATATTTTGTACGCTTGTATGTATATATGCTTCTGGACCTATCCTTTGTTTATATCTTTCGCTTCTCTTTAGTTAAATTATTATTTACTGCTTTCCGCTTTTTCAGGTTAGGCTTGTCAACTAGGGGTTATGTAGACGCCATCATGGCCCGATTTCGGGTCGTGACACTTCTAAATTGATCTTATGGATTTCTAAACTAGGGTTCTTACCCAATTCTTATGGGTCCTTCTATAAATTGTTTCCTCATGATTCTTCTATGGATTCTAACTCTAAATTGCATGATTTTGAATGAGTTTTTTATGAGTGGTTTCTTATTCATGATTTTAAGGCTAATTCTTGTCTAATTTATGAAACTTGGGTTCTTATCCAAATTGGGGAAAATTGATGGGCTTTATTTTAAAGTGTTAATTCGTGACTTCTTATTCATTTCTCATGTTTTAATTGTGGTTCCTTGAATGTTTACAAAAGCCCATATGTTGATGATAAATTTTAGCATGATCTCATTGATTTGCATATTTTCAAGCAAAATTGGCATGTTTAGATAACATGTCCTCTATTATCATGAAATTGCATGCCTAATTCTTCAAGCTATGAATTTAGAAAGAAAAGTATATTGGTTTTAAGACTTATGAATTGAAATTGCATGACATCAGATATGTCCCTATGTTTTATGAGAGGTTTGGCATCTAGATAAGTCTAACTAAGCTATGAACAGATTTGATATCAGATATATCATTAGTTATGATCAGTTTTGGCATCAGAATGCCTAGTACTATAAGAGCTATAAGTATGTTTTGGGAGTAGTATTGAGCACCGAGTTGGATTGGGTGAGCGTACCCCTTGTATATCCGAGAACTACGTACCTCCGTAGGTTCTAAGTCCCCTCTGTTGGGCATCAGATTTAGTGATCACGCCACAGTCATGCCTCTATACCTTTGCAAGGTATATTGGGTCCTTTTGATGGGGCGTATACATCAGATTCCATGTAGCTCACATGGTCTATATCGGTTAGAGAACCTCCCACAGAAACAGTTTCAAGTTTAAAAATGTATTGACTCTTTGCTCTCAGATTTCAGACTTACTACTTATGATTATGTTTTTAGCTTATGATATTGCATTGAGTCATTTCATTACAGTTTTTTACTATTACCACATGATTTCAGCTTCAAGGATAGTTTAAGCATGTTTTATCATAAATTATGCATGATCTCAGTTTTAACTACACTTTCAAGTATATTTTTATCATGACCTATGCATATCTCATATACTCAGTACATTCCATAGTACTGACCGCATACTGCTCGTGCTGCATCCTATTATGATGTAGATTCTGTAGCCCGCTCCCCAGTTCGTGGCTAGTAGATCAGCAACACATTCAATCAGCATGGTGAGTCCTCCTTCTTCGAGGACTTGGAGTTTAGTTTTATTTTAGTATTTAGATTGTGTATTCAACATTTCTGTATTTAGAGTTAGCTGGGGGCTTGTCCCATCAACTCGCTAGTATTAGAGGCTTTCAGACATAGAGTCAGATGTTCAGTTGTAATTCAGATTTTCATTTTTAGTTTTATATTTATATAACCGATCAAGTTGCACATCACTTCAGTTAAGCTTCCGTACTTACGTTTTATCCAGTTTTTAAGTCATGCTAATGCAGAGGGTTATCTTGAGATTATTTGTGATCTTGGGTCCCGTGTTACGTCCAGGGGGTAGACTCGGGGTGTGACAGGTACGGTCCGCACCCCACTTCGCACAAGTCCCGAAGATGAAGCCTAGTCACTGGTCTGCTGAGAAGGAGTTGTGCGACGCACACAATGAGACGTGCGAAATGCACATTGCAGCGCACAGCCCCGAGGGGCATTTTTATTCACTTTTATGTGACGATTTGGGAATCTTCTAAAACCCAATTTGGGCATAGTTTTTCATAGTTTTTGAATAGTTTTATAGTGTTGAACAAGTTTTCTCTCCCAAGGAAAGATAGAGGGTTTCACTCAATTCTCTCCATCTTCAACCTTGTATTTGTAAATTGAGCTTGAATATTGGAAACTTCTTCCATTAATGAAAGAGAATTTGAATTATCCACTTGGTATTACTTCTTATTCCTTTAGCATGAGTGGCTAAGTCTCCTTGTGTTGGGGTATGTGTATGATGGGTACTTGATTTAAGGATATGGGTCTTGCTTATTTGTATTTATAATTGCTAAATTGATATGGGTCTAGTGAATTATACATGTTTTAACTCTAAAAAAATGGTTGCAAACATTGATTGAAATTACTTGATTGTGTTCTTGCTTGAGAAAGAGGTTCATAATTTCAGATGAGCATTCACTAGTGGGTACTTGGAATTCCATTTAGATTGAGGCTAGAAATAACTCAATTCGCCGAAAACCCCCATTTAAGAGTCTAAGTTAGAGATAGTGTGACTTTCCCAAGATAATATTGGTTGGTTAATGATAAAATCATGGTGCTTGAATAAAGACCCTTGGATAAATGTTTGTGAGATTGAAAGATTAACATTCATGCCTAAAATCAATGCTACCCATGTTACTTAGCAAAAATTTATGTAATTGAGCAAGTACCTTGATCCGTGCTCGAGTCCCATCGGAAGCATACCCCTAGTCATCCTCTCTCTTGCTGTAAACTGTTGTTTACTTTACGTTTTTGCTTGAATTGCGAATTGTGACATATTTTCCAATTCCCCGATTTCCCCCTTTTTACTTTTCTTGTTGATTGAACATTGACTCTATTGGTGATTGACATACGATAATCCTTTAGGCTACTCTACTATTTCTTTGTGGGTTAGATCCTGACTCCCGTCGGGAATTATAAATTTTATTTTTCTTAACGATCATTTTCACCTCCTTATGGAGAGTGTTACTTGAGCGTTATAAAAAAATAGCGTCGTTGCCGGAGAAATTAAAATCCAAATGGTCTGGCCCCTTTAAAGTGTTTCAAGTATCCGCAAATAGAGCAATAGAGCTAGAAGTTAAAAATGGCTCAACCTTTAAATTAAATGGGCAGCGAGTAAAAAAGTATTTGGGAATACGTGAAGAATCCACACTCTTAGAAGCAATCTACCTCGACGAACCATGAGTAAGAGATGCCATCATCGAGCTGTGATGTTAAACCATACGCTTCTTGGGAGGCAACCCAAGCATTTACCTTTATTTTGCATATTTTTCCTTTTGGTGTTACTTCGTGTGTTGTTTTTGTTTATGTTTATAGGTAGGAACCACACAAGGGGTGTTGATATGTAGAATAGCCATTAAGCAACCTCAGGCACAGAACATGAGAGCCTCACATTGAAGAGTGCGCTTCGCACGGGTCATCGCCCTTCACAACAAATTCATCTTACAACTTTTGAGACCACGTGCGCCAAGCTATGCGATCGCACATCACATTGTGCGCATCGCATGGCAGTTCGCATATCGGAGACAGACCACTGGCTATAATCAACAATTTATGTATCTGGGCATTCAATTAGTGTGCAAACACATGATTCATTGTGTGCAGTGGCGTACGCAGAATATTTTACAAGTGGTGTAACTTTTTAAAGAACAAGGGTAACTCAAGGGGAAGTGAATGGAGCCTCTATTTTAGGCCCCTAAAAATTTGAGGCCCCGTTACTAGTGAACTTTATAATTTTTTTTGCTTAAACAATATAAAATTTAGATTAAAAAATACTTTTTTAAATAAAAAAAATACCTACTCTTTATATTAGATAAAGAGCAATCCATGGTCATATGCAATTTTTTTTTTTAAAAATATAAATTTAAATATCAGTTTAATGAACCCAATTTCATTGTAAGTTGTAACAACTAACAAGCAAATCGAAAAAATAAAATTATTATCATAAACAAATAAAAAATAACTTCAAGCATATAATAAAAATATATAGTAAAAGAAATACTAACCCGATGCAGAGATTCGGGATCTCGATGAACTAGGACGAAAAGAAACTCATAAATATCTTTAAATATTGAGCAGCCAACAATGTTTTTATTATACTATAATTCTAATTGATAAAAAAACTTAAAAGGTTTTAGGACCTTTAATCTTTGTTCAGTTTTAAATCAAAAGACGGTTGGAGTTGAAGGGTTTTTAATGAATGGGGCGTATCTAATTCTTGATTATTGAGCCCAATACCTTTTAAAATTTAAAATAAAATTTTAAGACAAAAAATTGAGACAAACAGGTTTGAACTCGCGACCTCAAAGCGAATTTTGAAGCCTTAACCATTAGGCCAGCGAGCAGATTGTGCAAAAGCAGTGTCCTTTTTGTTATTTTACCTCAATTTTAATTTTATTTATTATTTTTATGTGTATATCTAGTAAAAAAAATCACGAAGCAGTGTCACATGACACTCCTCGAGTCAAGGTATATCTGCCCCTGATTATATGTGTCGTACACTATACCGCACTCTCAACCAGAACACTGGCAGTTCTTCAAAAGTTCAGCCCTCTATGCGACAGCTAGGGCGTTTTGTACGACCCCGCGTGCGCTTTGCACATCACCACAGGGAGTGCTTTTTTCTCCAGAGCTCTGATATCATTGAGGACAATGTTCCATTTATGTTTGAGGGTGCTTAACTTAAAATTGTAGTTGCCTTGTTAATAGTAGAGCAACAATAAATTTTGAGGGTTTTCTTAATACCATGGTTCCTTTTCAAAGAGCAAAATATTTTCTTTATTTTTATTGTTCTTTTATTTTTGTGTCGAACCGGGTTGGTATTTCTCTATGATAGATTGAGAGGCGACTTTCTTAAGGAAAAATATCAAATTTTAGTTTTAATTTGAGTTCGTGCTTTGCTTGGCCCGAAATGGACCCACCGAAAAAATTTCTTGGCAAGAAATTTTTTGAAAATCAAAAGAAAGAGGGAAAATGAATTTTGAGAAAAGAATTCTCTTGTCATGACTTGCAGGCTCTTAGTTTGGATTTATCGGTTCACAAATGAGTGTGTAATAAACTCGGAATATCTTGTCAAAAGTCATTTGTCCTAATTGATTTTGAGACTAATGTGGAAGGTTCTTGTGATATGATGCCTTCTGTGGTGAGGTTATCCTTTAATTCTTGTGCATGCGTGTCATCTAGAACTTGTCCCGAATGTGATTTAAGGCAAAATCCTAGATGTAACCGAGCTTGGAAGATGATCTTAATCCCTTTTCAAATAGCCACTTCACCCAAATAACTTCCCTTGACATTGTCCTTAGTGAACCCCTTTATGCTTGTGACCATTCCTTGACACCTTGTAACACCTTGACACCTTTTTGGAACCTTAATTCTCGCACGCATCTTTCCTAGTGACTCGAAAGTAAAACATAGGCTAAAAGCCTAAGTTATACACTCTATGCGGAGAAGAAAATGAATGTACTTCAAGTACAAGATAGCACCTTATGTGAATTGAAAATTGCTCCAAAAGAGCAAATGCAATGAGCAAAATAAAAAGAAAAGAATTGGTGCTACCAAGTGAAGGTAATACAAGGAGGTTGAAAGATCAAGTTGAAGGGAAAAGCTTGGGTTATGTGAAGGAGAAATAAGGTGAAGTCGAAATTCAAAAATGTGAGCGGTGTTCAAAATGATAACAAATAGCATTAGGGAGGTTTAGTTACTTGAGTTAAATGCAATCCTCACCCTAGCCCTAGCTAACATCGTATCTCACAAGTCCATTATGATTTTGAGTTTGGTCACTCTAAATTAGTGGCGATTTACATGATGGGCAAGCCTATGGTTCGACATGTGTGCACTTGAACTTCCTTGAGAGAGTGAGAGTCTTTGTGGTTCTCTTATAATCCCTTGTATTGTGAATTGCATGAATGTGAGTGGAATTCTCATGTGGTGAGTGACATCATGCACTTTGATTGAAACATAAAGTCTATGTTTCAATTGAGAGGAATGAATGAGACAAGTTGTGTGGAGAATTTAAAGGCAAACCTTAATGGTCTATGCCAATGACTTGAGAAGCTTAATCTTATTTTAAATGGCAAATTCCCCTGTTTTTGAATGAGAAATAAAGTCCCTTTGATGAATGTTTTGAAATGATTGTTTGCCTTGATGACTGTGGTGGTCCTAATTGAGATAAGCATGGTAGTTTAGTCTTTTGTTTGAGTCATTTATTTATTATTTTTCTTAGTTTTTAGGATATATTAAACTTTTGTGTCTTGATTGAGTTTTAGAGTATAATTCATTCCTTACCTTGTGTGTATCTTGCTTGAGGACAAGCAATAGCTCAAGTTTGGGGGTTTGATAAGTCGGTAATCTAATAACTTATTGAACCTTTAATCATGAATTATTGCTATATTTTGATAGGATTTAGAGGTTCTTATGACCTTTATCGATGCAAATGCAGGAACTCTTAGATTAAAGAAGAAAACAAGGAATTGGACCCAAAAGAGCTCAAAAGGAGTTGAAGTGTGAAGTGGTTAAAAGAGATGAAGATTCTGCCAAGAAATGCGGCCGTTGTACGACACGCACAATGCCTGGTACGGTCCACACCTCCCTTTGCATGAAGCTCAAAAGAACAACGAGAATCTGTTAAGGGGTGCGACCGTCATGCGACATGCACTATGCCTGGTGTGATCCATACCCCACTTCACACAAGACCTCGAAGATGAAGCCTAGTCACTGGTCTGCTGAGAAGGAGCTGTGTGATGTGCACAATGAGACGTGTGAAGCGCACCTCACGGCGCACAGCTCCCGAGGGGCATTTTTGTCCACTTTTATGTGACAATTGGGAACCTTCTAAAACCCAATTTAGGCATAGTTTTTCACAGTTCTTTACAGTTTTTTGAATAGTTTTGTAGTGTTGAACAAGTTTTCTCTCCCAAGACGAGATAGAGGGTTTCACTCAATTCTCTCCATCTTGAACCTTAGATTTGTAAATTGAGCTTGGATATTGGAAACTTGTTCCATTAATGAAAGGAAATTTGAATTACCCACTTGGTATTGCTTTTTATTCCTTTGGCATGAGTGACTAAGTCTCCTTGTCTAGGGGTATGTGTATGATGGGTACTTGATTTAAGGGTATGGGTCTTGCTTAGTTATATTTATAATTGCTAAATTGATATGGGTTTAGTGAATTCTCCATGTTTTAACTCTAAAATTAATGGTTGCTAACATTGATTGAAATTACTTGATTGTCTTCTTGCTTGAGAAATAGGTTCATAATTTCGGATGAGGATTTACTAGTGAGAAAGATTAACATTCATGCCTAAAACCAATGCTACCCATGTTACTTAGCAAAAATTTATGTAATTGAGCAAGTACCTTGACCCGTGCTAGAGTCCCATCGGAAGCATACCCCTAGTCGTCCTCTCCCTTGATACAAACTTTTGTTTACTTTACGTTTTTGCTTGAATTGTGAATTGTGATAGATTTCCCAATTCCCCGATTTCCACCTTTTTACTTTTCTTGTTCATTGAACATTGACTCTATTGGTGATTGACATACGATAATCCTTTAGGCTACTCTACCAATTCTCTGTGGGATCGACCCCGATTCCCGTCAGGAATTAGAAATTTTATTTTGCTTAATGACCGCTTTCACCTCTGTATAGAGAGTGTTACTTGAACATTATCAAACATGCGGTGCACAGCTCCCGAGGGGAATTTTTGTACACTTTTATGTGATGATTTGGGAACCTTCCCAATTTGGGCATAATATTTTACAGTTCTTGACAATTTTTGAATAGTTTTGTAGTGTTGAACAAGTTTTCTCTCCCAAGGCAAGATAGAGAGTTTCACTCAATTCTTTCCATCTTCAACCTTGGATTTGTAAATTTAGCTTGGATATTGGAAACTCTTGTTTACTTTACATTTTTTCTTGAATTGCGAATTGTGACAGATTTCCCAATTTCTCAATTTCCCTCTTTTTACTTTTCTTGTTGATTGAACATTGACTCTATTGGTGATTGACATATAATAATCCTTTAGGCAACTCTATCATTTCTTTATGCATTCAACCCCGACTCCCATCGAGAATTAAATTTTTATTTTTTCCTAACAACCACTTTCGCCTCCGTATGGAGAGTGTTACTTGAGCTTTATCAAAAATGGCGCTGTTGTCGGGGACTTGATTTTGTGTAGCCTCTTTGATTAACTATTGAAATCACTTTATGAGTTTTTGTTTGCTTTTTTACTTTGTTTGTTGTTTCTAATTTTTGAGCATATAGCCCATTAGCGAGGTTGGCAATAATGAAAGTATTGAAAGATTCATGGATGCAGCCCCTAAGCCCAAAATTCAAGGAGGAGTAGGTGCAATCCGCCTACCTCCCATAATTGGGAACGCGGTGTTCCATGTCACTAGTACCATGCTCCATCTCATACAAATGAAGGGGTTGTTTGGGGGGGGGATGCACATGAAGATGCCAATAGGCACATTCAGAATTTCATAGAAATTTGCCAGCCCTTCATGTTCCACAATATTCCCCAAGAATCTATTCGGCTTTGCCTATTCCCTTTCTCTCTCACGGGGAAGCCACAACATGGTTAAATGAGCTTCCCGAAGGCTCAATCACCACATGGAATTGTCTTGTCGAAGCATTTGTAGTGAGATTCTTCTCTCCTTCAAAAATGATGCAATTGAGAGATAAAATCACTAACTTTTGTCAACTCTAAGATGAATCATTACATGAGGCGTGGTTGAGATTTAAAAAGAAACTTTTATTATTCCCTAATCACGGATTGTCGGATGATGTCCTTCTCCAAAGCTTTTATAGGGCTTTGAATTGGGTGGCACCTTCATGGATCAATAATATGGTATCGCCTTGACTCTTCTAAAAAGAATGACTAAGATAAATCGGGCTTGGAACATGAGGGAGGCTTATGTTCCCACGGGTGTGACCTCATCTATTTTGACAAATGAAATACGCCATAAAGATGAGGAAAGAGATGAGGCTATGGCTAAAATGCTAACACAAATTGATCTCTTGGCCAAGCATGTGATGGGACCCGATAAAACTAAAAGTGTAAATGCCGTGAGTACTCCAGAGCTTCAAGCAAGTGATGAGGAGGTATTCACCATTGTGGATGGAAAAATTTGCTACTTGTCAGTGGGTTCTCATCCTAGGTATTATCGTCCGAGGGACGAGAATCAAGGTTAGATTAAGGATGAAGATCGAGATGGAAATTGGAGGTATCGTGACAAAGAGGGTGATAGATTCAATCACCAGAGTTCTAATCCGTATGTGCCCCTTCCTAAGGCTGATGCTACATTTCAACCTTCCATGAGCAATTCCGGGCATTCAAAAATTGAAGATATGCTATCCCGTATCTTGAAGAAGGTCAAGTCCACCAATAGTGGAGTGAGTGAGCTAAAAAGTGAAGTGTCAACTCTCCACCAAATGGTGAGCTCACACTCAACTTCTATCAAACATCTTGAGGCCCAAATGAATCACTTGTCTACCCAAATAAATCCCCGATTGAAGGGGCCACTCTCTAGTGATACTATGGAAAATCTAAAAAATGATGGCCATATTATGGCTATTGTCACAAGGAGTGGAAAAGTAAGTAGTGTAGTGAAAAAGCCTAGTGTGGGGGTTGTTGTTGAGCCAACGGTTATAAGCGAGGCTAAAATTGTGAATGAGAAGAATGATGAAGAGCCAGAAGTTGGGGTGAAGCTTAGTGCACCCAATGTTCTTGTAAATGATGATGCTTGTGAAGAGAAGAAGGAGGCTGATGCTCCAGCCCAAGTTGTTATAGATATTTAAAAGTATACTCCTAAAGTTCAAGTATACCGACCATGCTACCTAAGGGACCTTCTCTGTACCCGCAAATATTGGCCAAAAAGAAGGAGGAGAACCAATTCAAAAAGTTCGCTGACATGTTTAGCGAACTTTCTATTAATATCCTTTTGGTCGAGGCTTTAACGCAAATTCCCGGGTACGCAACGTTTATGAAAGAGCTTCTAAAAAAAAGCGTGTTATTGACGTGGGTACCATTGAGATTTCACACAACTGTAGTGCTATGATAACAAGTAATATTTCTACAAAGCGGGAAGACCCGGGCGCATTTACGATACCTTGAACCATCAAACTATTTGTGTTTCGGAAGGCGTTGTATGACTTAGGGGCGAGTATCAACTTGATACCCCCTCGTAATATTCAAGAAGTTGTGCTTGGGTACACCCAAGCCCACATCTTTGAGGCTTCTCATGGTCGATAGGTCCATCAAGCGCCTGGTAGGAATCCTATTTAATGTGTTGGTCAAGGTTGACAAGCTCATCCTACTGGTTGATTTTGTGATCTTTGATTGTGAGGTGGATATTGTGGTACCCATCATATTGGGATGACCATTATTAGCTATGGGGAGAGCCTTAGTTGATATTGAACTCAGAGAACTCAAATTTTGAGTGGAAAACGAAGAGGTGACATTCAATGTATGCCAATCCACAAAGCCACCAGATGATCTTCGAGTAGTATCTGTGATCGGTATTGAGGGCAAGATGGTGGATGCCAGAATGATTTTATGCTTAAAGAAGTGCCCAAGAATGAGATGTTTCCCCTTTGGCAACAAAATGATGTGATCAAGGTATTGATGGAGCTATTCCCACACTTGGGATGGGGCCACGCTAAGAGGATTGGCATGCTTTCCAACAATGATCAAGGATTGAGGTAACATCGTTGAGCCGCGACGTAAAATCAAGCACTTCTTGGGAGGCAACCCAAGTGTTTTTGATTTACTTTTGTTGCCTTTTGTTTTTTTTGGTTTTGTTGTAGGAATGCATGATGAGGAAAATGACAAGTAGAAAAATGAGGTAAAAAATGGGACGTGCGGAGCTCTGCAGTTCACATATGCCATTGTGCGTGTCGCACATGGCAACACACCCCAAGACAGTGAACTGAATAGATAATGCTAAGTTGGAAGTGATGTGCGCTGTCCTGTGCATTCTACACGAGCTACTATGCACGTCGCACCTCCAATGCATCACACAACAGATAATTAAGCCAAGTTTGGGCATGAAAATGGCTGGTGCGATACGCACAAGGGCTTGTGAGACTTGCATGACGCGGTGCACCAAGGTAAATTTTAATTTTTTTTAACCTACTCGTTGACTGACTCGACCCGGACGCTGACCCAGTGACGTTTGTCTTTCCTTTTTTCTTTAAAACCGCCACCTTCACTTCTTCTTCCATATTTTCAACTCAAACCTCCACATTTCTCTCTCTAAACTTCCCCAAAATCCCTCAAACTCTCCCAAATCTTTCCCCCTCTTATCCAAATATCATTACCATCGATCACTACCGGTCACCGCCGTCATCTCTCTGGGTGAAAAAATGGGTCTCCATTGTAGAACTTTAAAAGCTTCAATATTTGCTCTCCTCTCTCTAATCTTCACTTGTGGTAAGTTCTCCTACGTTAAATGTATGTTTTTATATTGATTGCCATTAATTTATATTGCTCATTAAAATTGCCATGTTAATTTTGGGCGAGAATCGAAATTTTTGGGTCTCCAATTTTGGATTATATTATTGATTTTTGCTTAGGATTAATGATGAACGCTCAAATCATGGTCTCCAATTAAGGAGGCCACAATGATCGCGTAGTCAAAACAAAATTTATAACCCAACGGATATCGGGGTCGAACCCAAGAGACCTAATTTAGCTCATTAGAGATTGTGCGAAGCGATTTCAAAATGAGAGTAGTTGTTCAGCAAAACCAAAGCAATAAAATGGGGGAATTGGGAAAGTTGTCACTACTAACTTAATTCAAGTAAAATCTATAAAATCGAGATGAGTGTACCAAATAGAACTAGATGACTGGGGGTGCATTTTCGATGGGGCATTTGCTATAGGATAGGGTGATCACTAATTCACTCAAGTTCTCACCTAGTAACACGAGTAGCGTTGGTCATAAGTGTGGAATGCTATCTCTCGATCAACATCCACATATCCGATGATTTCGGTTAGAACATCATTCGGTGTGCTAAATAACTAACCAACATTTGCTTGGGGAGGTCGTCCTATTTCTAGCTCGGACCCTTAAATGGGAGATTCCGTGATTGGAGCTATGTCTAGCCTCCAAACTAAGTGGATTCCCAAGTACCCACTAACAATTTCACATCCACAACTACAAATTCTCTCTTGAGAAACTAAGTAGCCAAGTAAGGTAAATTCATGTTTGCAACCACAAATTATTATATTAAAACATGGTGAAATTACTAGACCCACATTAGATAAGCAATTATAAGAGTGATTTAGCAACACCCATACCCATTATCTACACACCCATCATCAATACACTCCTAGAAAAGAGAAATTAGCCACTCGTAGAAGGGGGAGAAGATATACCAGCTGGGTAAATCAAATTCCCATCCATTGTAGTTGTTTCTCAAGTTCTAGAGTCAAATTAGCACACAATTTGTTAACCAAAGGATTAGATTAAAAATCCTCTCTTATTGGAGATGGAGAAAAGTGTTTACAAACCAAAAATATCACCAAGTTCTCTCTCAAAACCTCTACTCTGAATTCTATATACAAAATAGGCCTAAAATTGCCTTTTATATGCTCCCAAATCGTTACATAAATTTAGGATAAAATTGCCCTCTGGGTGGTGTGCGATGCGACGTGTGGTTCGCATGTCACAGTTTGTGCGTCGCACCCTGCTTCAGTTTAGACCAGTGACTTCAGCCGCATAGGAAGGCTTTGTGCGAAGGTGGTGCATTTCGCACCACAAGATGTGCGCGTTGCATGTCGACCGCACTCCTTAGCAAAATCTTCAGTCGTCTTTGCAGCATCATGCGGAGAAGGTGCAAATTATACGTCGACTTGTGCGTGTCGTACAACCACCGCACCTCGTAACAGATTCTCAAGCTGTTTCCAACTCTTCACACTTAGTTCCTTTTTAGCTCCTTTTTGGGGCCATATCCTTGTTTTTCATCTTCTAACCAAAGTACCTGCATAGACATCAATAAAGGCCATAAGAACCTCTAAATCGATTCAAAACATAGCAATACTTCATGGATATAGGCTCAATAAGCTGGTAGATTACCGACTTATTAAACACCCAAACTTGAACTATTGCTTGTCCTCAAGCAAGATACTTACAAAGTAAGGAATGAATTATGCTCAGGCTCTATTAAGGCACATAAACTACTCTACACTAAAAATTTAAGAAAAAGAAACAAACAAAAGACTCAAACAAAAGACTCAACTACTATGCTTATCTCAATTTGGACTCCCACATGCTCAAGGCAATTGCTTATTTCAAAACTTTTTGTTCAAAGGACATCACATCTCTTTTAAAACTCAAGGGAATTTTCCATTCAAAATAGGACATTTTAAGCTTCTCAAGTCATTGGCTTGGACCATCAAGGTTTGCCTCGAGATTCGCCCTACAACTTGTCTCATTCATTCCTCTCAATTGAAATAGAGACTTCATGTTTCAATTTGAGTGCATGATGCCACTCACCACAAGAGAGAATCCCACTCACAATCAAGCAATTCACACAATAAAGGGATTATAAGAGAACCAAGAAGACTCTTACTCTCTCTAGGAATTTCAAGTGCACGCATGTCGAACCATTGGCTTGCCCTTCATGTAAATTGCCACTAATGTAGGGTGGCCAAGCTTGGAATCCCCAAGGACTTGTGCGTTACGATGTTGGCTAGAGCTAAGGTGAGGAATGTATTTGGATTAAGTGACTAAATCACCTCCCTAATGCTCTTTGTTTTCTTTTTCAAACACCGCTCACAACTTTCGATTTTCAACTTCACCTTATTTCTCCCTCACACAACCCACGATTTCTCCTTTTAACCTCATGATCATTCACCCCTTGTCTCACCTTCACTTGGTAGCACCTATTTTTGCTTTCAATTTGCTCATTTGGATTGATCTTTTGGAGCAATTTTCAATTCTCTATTTAAAGTGCTACCTTGCACGTGAAGTGCATTCCTTTTCTTCTCCTCATTTGATCATATGCACCCCCCAAACTTAGGCATTTGCCTATGTTATCTTTTTGTTTCCCCCCCCAAACTTAGTATTTTAACCTACATTTCATTTTCAAGCAATTAGGGAGGACGGGTGCCAAGCTAGAGGTTTCAAAGAGGTCAAGGTGTTACAAAGGTGTCAAAGAATGGTCGCAAGCTCAAAGGGGTTCACTAGGGTTTGATGTCATTGGGAGGTTATTTGAGTGAAGTGGCTATCAAAAAGGACCTAAGGTCATTTTCTAAGCTTGGTTACACATAGAATTTTGCCTTGAATCACATTCATGGCAAGTTCTAGACGACACTTATGCACAAGAATCAAGGTAAAGCCTCACCGCACAAGGCATCCTGCCACAAGACTTCATCCATTAGTCCCACAATCAATTGGGGAAATGACTTTTGATAAGCTATTCCGAGTTCATTACACATTCGTTTGTTAGTCAATCAAGCCAAAGCGAGAGTGTGCAAGTCATGACAAGAGAACACTTTTTCTCAATAATTCATTTCTCTTCTTCCTTTCCTTTTCTCTAAAACAATTTACCAAGAAAAGTTTTTGGTGGGTCCATTTCCAGGCAAGCATTTACGAACTCAATTCTAAACTTAACTTGGCATTTTCCTTTAAGAAAGTCGCCTCTCAATCTATCAAAGGGAAACACCAACCCGGTTCGACAAACAAAAACAAAATAAAAGAAAAAGAAATTAATCAAAACTTTTGCTCCTTGGGAAAGAACCGTAGTATGAAGAAAACCCTCAGAGTTTATTTCTACACTACTATGAACAAGGCGATCCACAATTTTTCGCGCTCATGAATCATTCAAGAACAAGCCTTGGCGAAGGCATTTAACGCATTTGCGAGGGACGGGTAGTGGAACAATGGAGCATGTAAGACCAATCTGGCGCATAATCAATCAACATCAAGCCCGGCGAGGGCACAATTAAGCTCAAAGTAAAACAAAAATATAATCTAAAAAAGAAAAATAATAGCATCACAATCAATTATCCAAAATATGCCCGACAAGGGCCAAATCAAACTAAGACTAGTCAACTAGGCCCGACAAGGGCAATAAGTTGTCTCAAGCCCACTCACGGGCATCAAAAGCAAGTAAGTAAAGAAAGCCACCCCTCCCATCAAAGAAACATTGTCCTTAATGCTCATCGTGCAATGGGAAATGGTGGAACTCCCTGTAGGATCTAGTCCTCATCATCACCACCATCCGACGCAGCTTCTTCTTCCACATTCTTATGAAACACAAGGTTATCATCATCTTTTTCTTCCTCCTCCTCATGACCTGGCAACTCCTCGAATGCATATGAAGCAAACAAGTTATCCAACGGCCTGGGAATCCTCCTAGGTGGATGCAATGTGGAAAGGTCCTCTTATAGTATTGGTACTTTTCCTTTTTCCTTGGCCATGTCCGACCGAATGGACTTGAGATCCCTCTTTCAAGCATCCACTCGTTTCCATAGGTTGAGAATACTCTCCATGACTTCTTTCATGGCTACTTTGACTGCCCTCCCAATTAGTCTCGGGAGGTCGTCTGACAGACCCTTCAACTACCTTTCATGATTATATGCTTTGTCAACCATGTCTTGGAGGCTGAGTGGTTCTCTAGGCACAGTAGCTGGAGGAGTGTGTCCTTGTGAGGTAATAGGCGAAAGAGGAGAAGTATGCATGTTGACCTCCAAGTCATCATCCTTGGCTTCCACTGATGCTTCAACCCTAGGCCTTTTAAATCAGGGAGCATCACGGTCAGTCCTTTTGTCAAAATCCAACACAACAATGGTGGAGGTAGGAATATCATAATCGAATAAGGGGACACTGGCATGTGCCCATAATTTGCTGATCAAAACTGGGAAAGGGAAGGCATCACCACTCCTTCGGGACTTCCTTTTTATCACCAAGGCAATGACCTCTCTCACATTGACATGGTCTCCTGCCATGATTGCAGCTATTAGCATGGCGCCATCGTGTGTGATCTTTTAGTCATTCTGAGATGGTATAAGATGGGTGCGCACAAAGTTATACCATAAGCAAGCCTCAAAGTACAATGCCAGGTGAGGTATTTCACCTCCTATGGTGGACCAAGAAGGGGTATCAGGAGCAATGATGGGAGCGGCCCATTTGAGAGGTTTGCACCTGAGAAGTAACTTTTCCATGAGGATGGGCGCTGAATCAATAGGATTGTTCTAGTATGTGGCATTAATTGCAGCTGGGGTGATCTGGACTTCTTTTCCCCTAACCATAACTGAGTCTAATGTAAGAAATTTCTCACAACCCCCTTTGTGACCCTTAGCATCTTGAGTGGCTTGGTATGAAGCAAAAAATTCCCACACCAACTCCTTGTAATAGTTCCCGGGTACCTCCTGAAATGGTTGCCACTGGCGCTTAGCAAACTGAGTGGGGATGTTGGAAAGATTATCCCCTACTGCATTCAGATTGAAGCTCTGCTCCTCATTAAAGGACCTGCCCCCATCACGATCATAGATCACTTTCATTCCCTCCACTCTAAACCAAACTCTCTCCTCCTCTGAGGCTTGATCATGGGCCGATGAGACTTTCTTTTTCCCTTTTGAAGTTAGCTTGGAGGAGGAGGGAGCATTTGTCCTGCGTGAGCTCTTCTCGGCGTTACCCCTGTTAGAAGACATAGTCTGCATCCAAAGATTGTGAGCCAAAAACAAAACAAAATCTACGAAGGGTGGAATGCAATGGTTTAGAAAAACAACGTAGGTAACTGTTGTCTTGTGCGGACCACATGCAAAACGCACTTGGAAGAGTGCCTGTCGCATATGCTATCGCACCAGGCAACAAAACCTTCAGGGATTTTTCTACCTTGAGGTGCGATGCTGATGCGATCCGCACCATCAAAAGTGCGTGTCGCACCAAGCTTCACCCCTCAAATCAGTGATCTGCACTTCTTTTTTCACTTTGGTGTGATGCCTTGTGTAACCCACACATCAAGATCTATGTATCGTATGCGAAATGCACGAAGGCACAATTGGAACTTTTAATTCCTTGTGTTCTTGTAAGTTATGCATATGATCCATAGAGCAAGATGTACTTCAACTCTTAGCACCACACACAACCAATTTATAACAACCACGGGGGTAAGGGGACTCATGACTATAACTTATGGGTACTCAGACTTCCCCTGATTTCCATTAACACAAACCCAACAAGAAAGGACTCAACGACTTCCCTTAAGATGGACGTTACTCCGTCTATCATCGGGCACATCAAGTCTTCCTTGCAATAATGGGCACCAACAAGCATAACAACAATTAACCTCCTCCCCGCACAATATTATACACCCCACTAGATTTTCAATAAGGATCACAGGCATACAATTAGCAACATTTAACCTTAGTTGTTGACTATCAATCAAAACCCTATGACTAACGATGATTTGCCCTTAAGAACGATGTCACCCAATCCATCATCGGGCTAAATCAAGCACTAGTCACAAGTGGGTTACTTAGACTTCACCCCAACACAAATTTTACGGCTAAACATTGCTATCAATCAACATGCATCATTAAGATTGAAAATCTACCAAGTTGACATCAAAAGAATTCATCATTACAATTCAAAATTGGGGACCCAAAATTTTTGGATCTCGCCCAATATCAACATGGCTAATCTACTAAGCATGCTTCACATTATGAGTTCCCAACAATCATAAAAACAACTATTTAACGTCGGGGAACTTACCACAAGTGAAGATTATAAAGGAAGGAATGGAAATCAAAGCTTTTGAGTTCTAATAATGGTGACCCACGAGACCTCCCGGAGAATAATGGTGGCAACGTGGAGAAGTGGTAGAGAAGATTGGATGAGAAGAGGAGAAGATTTTTTGGGAGTTTGAGGGGTTTGGTGAGAGTTTTGGTGGAGGATTTGTAGAATTATGGAGAAAGATGGTGGAACAATAAAAGGGAGAGACGGTTTTAAAAGAAAAAGAAGAAGAAAGGTCGGTCGGGTCGGGTCGGTCAATGGGTTAGGTCAATTAAAAAATTAGATTTACCTCTTGTGTGCCGCGACATGCGATTCGCACCAAGCGAGGTGCGAACCGCATGGCATATCACACATGCCATTTTTTTCTCCCCTGGGTTTGCCCAGGCATATGTTTCTACATGTGACTGAGGTGCGACACGCACTTGGGCTTGTGCGGTCCGCACAACCCAGCGCACGTCACCTCAATACTTTCATAATTCCTCCAGGCTTCCTATTTTGATGTGCGGTTGGCTGTGTGACGCGCACAGTTGCTTGTGCAGTCTGCACAATCCATCACACAACACCTTTGTGCCTTGCTTCAATTCTTGAGTTTTCCATTCCACTCCCTACAAAACATCAAAAACAACAAACAATAACCAAAAACAAAGAAAGAAAACTTAGGTTGCGTCCTAAGCAGCGCTTGATTTAACGTCGCGGCACGATGATGTTACCTCAATCCTCATTCATTTTTGGGGTTGTTGATGGTGTCACTAGGAAACGTTCCCTTCATCCGTGGGTTCATTTGGGCCTCAAGGTGCTTGATAGAAGCACTATAGGAGCGTACTGTTTGGTGAAGTGTATAGACCTCACTCTTTAGCTCACTCACTCCTGAGTTTGTAGTGTCCACCTTCTTAAGCACCAAGGACAACATGTCCTCTAACTTGTCTGGGATTGCTTGTGCCTGGCTGGTATAGAGAGTCAGATTTGGTTGGGGAAATGTAAGGATTAGAGCTCCGGTGATTGGAACGATCACCATTTTTATCTCTTTCACGCCAATTGCCCTCCCTCGCTTTGTCTCTAATCCAACCTTGATTCTCTTCCCGTGGGCGATAATACCCTGGGCGAGAACCCTCCGAGAAATAGCATAACTTACCATCAACCTTAATCATAAGCTCAACATTATTCACCTCAATCTCTGGTGTACTCACTGCATTCACTTTCTTAACACCAGCTCCCATCACATGCTTGGCCATCAAGTCAATTTGTGTCATCATTTTAGCCAAAGCTTCATCTCGCTCCTCATCTTTTCTCCTTGCTTCTTTTGTCAAGATTGTTGAGGGCATTCCCGAAGTTGTCATATCCACTTCTCTTGTATGCCAAGCTTGATTGGTTTTAGTCATTCGCTCCAATAAGGTCGAGGCTATGTGAAACTCCAAGTCCATGAAGGTACG
Source organism: Jaltomata sinuosa (assembly GCA_003996215.1). Classification (NCBI taxonomy): domain Eukaryota; kingdom Viridiplantae; phylum Streptophyta; class Magnoliopsida; order Solanales; family Solanaceae; genus Jaltomata; species Jaltomata sinuosa. The sequence continues at coordinate 732,848 of QJPP01000491.1, read as the reverse complement.
ACCTCCAAGATTATCAACCACCAATTTGTTCGTAGAGTTCAATGACCGATAAAAGCTTTGTAATAACACATTGTTTGACAATTCATGGTTTGGACACAAGAGAAGCTTCTTCTTGAATCGTAGCCAAACCTCATGTAAGGGCTCATCGGGGAGTTTCTTGAAGTTGGTGATCTCATCTCTTAACTTCATCATTCGAGATGGTGGAAAGAATCTCGAGGTAAATGCGTCAACTAACTCGGCCCAAGATATGATGGATTCATCTGGCAATTCCTCCAACCATGCCGTGGCTTCCCCCGTCAAAGAGAAAGGGAATAGGCATAATCAGATGGACTCTTGGGATATATTTTGGATCATGAATGGTTGGAAAATCTCCAAGAAGTTTCGAATATACCTGTTGGCGTCCTCATGTGTAGCTCCACTAAACAAGCCCTTCATCTGAATTAGATGGAGCATGGTGCTTGTCACGTGAAATACAACATTTCCCACCATGGGGGGTAGGCGGATTGCACCTACACCTTCGTGCATCATTGGCTCAACACCATTAGGGTTGTCAAAGCCGCCAATTTCCTCATTATCCTCGGCTTTTTCCATAGCCGACCTGCTCAATCAACACTCAAAAATAACAAAAAGTAAAACAAAACAAACACTCTCAAGTTGACTTCACAACAACAATAAAAAACTAGCTAATACTCAAGTCCCCGACAACGCTGCCATTTTTGATGAACGCTCAAATCGTGCTCTCCAATTAAGGAGGCCATGACGATCGCGTAGTCAAAATAAAATTTATATCCCAATGGATGTCATGGTCGAACCCAAGGGACCTAATTTAGCTCATTAGAGATTATGAGAAGCAATTTCAAAATGAGAGTAGTTGTTTAGCAAAATCAAAGTAATAAAATGAGGGAGTTGGGAAAGTTGTCATTACTAACTCAATTCAAGTAAAATCTATAAAATCGAGATGGGTGTACCAAATAGAACTAGAGGACTAGGGGTGCATTTCTGATGGGGCATTTGTTATAGGATAGGGTGATCACTAATTCACTCAAATTCTTACCTAGTAACACGGGTAGCGTTGGTCATAGTGTGGAATGCTATCTCTCGATCAACATCCACATATCCGATGATTTTGGTTAGAACATCATTCGGTGTGCTAAATAACCAACCAACATTTGCTTGGGGAGGTCATCCTATTTCTAGCTCGGACCCTTAAATAGGAGATTCCGCGATTGGAGCTATGTCTAGCCTCCAATCTAAGTGGATTCCCAAGTACCCACTAGCAATTTCACATCCACAACTATAAAATTCTCTCTTGAGCAACTAAGTAGCCATGTAAGGTACATTCATATTTGCAACCACAAATTATTAGATTAAAACATGGTGAAATTACTAAACCCACATCAGATAAGCAATTATAAGAGTGATTTAGCAAAACCCACACCCATTAGCTACACACCCATCATCAATACACCCCTAGACAAGAGAAATTAACCACTCATAGAAGGGGGAGAAGATATACCAGCTGGGTAAATCAAATTCCCATCCATTGTAGCTGATTCTCAAGTTCTAGAGTCAAATTAGCACATAATTTGTTAACCAAAGAATTAGATTAACAACCCTCTCTCAATGGAGATGGAAAAACGTGTTTGCAAACCAAAAATATCTCCAAGTTCTCTCTCAAAATCTCAACTCTGAATTCTATATACAAAATAGGCCTAAAATTGCCTTTTATATGCTCCCAAATCATCACATAAATTTAGGACAAAATTGCCCTCCGGGTGGTATGCGATGCGATGTGCGGTTCGTATGTCACAGTGTGCACGTCGCTCCCTGCTTCAGTTTAGACTAGTGACTTCAGCCGTATAGGAAGGCTTTGTGCGAAGGTGGTGCGTTTCGCACCATAGGATGTGCGCATCGCATGTCGGCCGCACTCCTTAGCAAAATCTTTAGTCATCTTTGCAGCATCATGCAGAGGAGGTGAGAACCGCACCTCGACTTGTGCATGTCGTACAACCACCAAACCTCATAACAGATTCTCTCTCTGTTTCCAACTCTTCACACTTAGTTCCTTCCTAGCTCCTTTTTGGGTCTATATCCTTGTTTTTCATCTTCTTACCAAAGTACCTGCATAGACATCAATAAGGGCCATAAGAACCTCTAAATAGATTCAAAACATAGCAATAATTCATGAATATTGTCTCAATAAGTTAGTAGATTACCGACTTATCAATTAGCTTGGTAGAACTTGAAAATTTGATGATGCATGTTGTTTGTGGTAATTTTTAGCCTTAGAAATCTGTGTTTTGGGTGAAGTTTGAGTAACCCACTTGTGTTGGTGCATGATTTGGCCCTATGATAGATTGATGTCATTCTTAAGGGCAAATTGTCATCTTCATGAGGATTGTATGAGAAAGTAGTGTTTGGGGATGAAATTGCTACTACCATTGTGCCCATGTGCTATTTTGATTGATTTTGCTATTTGGGCTAATGTTCTTGGTGAGGGATATGTAATTGTTGTTGTTGATTATGCCTCCTAATTTTGTAATTGAAGGCTTGACGTTCCCAATGATAGACGTGGGGTAACGTCCTTCTTAAGGGAAGTCGTTAAGTTCTTCTTTTGGTTTTGAATTGTGTTAATGGAATCCGGGGAAGTCTGAGGACCCGGATGATCTATTTGGTCATATTGTGTTTTGCCCTAGTGTTGTTTATAGGTCTTGTTGTTTGGTGCCAAGTGCTTAACGCAGATCTTGCTCTACGAATCACATGCGTAACACACAAGAACACAAAGAACCAAAAAGTTTCAACTATTTTCTTGTGCGTTTTGCATGCGCCACGTAGATCTTGACATGAAAAATGCACGAGGCATCACACACTATGGTTAAAGGCTGCCAGTTCACTGATTTAAAGAGTGAAGCTTGGTGCGACGCGCACTTCGGCTGGTGCGGTTCGCACCAGCTTTTACACCTCAAAGCAGAAATCACTACAGGTTTCTGTTAGCTCATGCGAAGGCACGTGGAATGCGTACAATCCTTGGTGCATTTCGCACGTGGTCCGCATGAGCCATCAACTACCTGTTTTATTTTTCTCCTTCTTTGCATTCCATTCTTTTTAATTAGTTAACTTCTTTTAGATTTTCTTCTTTCACAAATGTCAAAAATACAAAAAGATATTTGCTTCTACTTTGAGTACTCATAATCTCCATGTGCAGAATATGCCTTCTAGCAGGATAAACACATGGCGTAACCCAAGAAATCTATCAGCTATGGAAGTGGCAAGACTTTATTTTGGGGTTGAGGGAATGAAGGTCATCTATGACCGAGATAAGAAAAGAACCTTCAACGAGGAGCAGAGCTTAAACTTGGCTGCAGTCGGGTCGGAGCTACTCAATATCCACTGCAGTTCACCGATCGTGAGTGGCAGTCATTCCTAGATGTACTCAAAGGGTACTATGAGGAAGTGGTTCAGGAATTCTTTGTTGCCTATCAAGCCAAGCTGGACTCTAAGGGATATAAGGGGAACGTAGATAAGTTCCCTAACATGGATTCAATCATTGTCCGGGGCAAGAAAGTTCTCATCACTCCTGCTGCCATAAATGCCATTTATTGGAGTCACCAAATTGAGCCCGCACCTGCACTCTTAGCTAGGCTGACTGTCGAATAAAAACCATATCATGAGACAACCCCCACTCTTGTTCCTCCCACTTCTATCTGGGCCACCATTAGAGGTGATATCCTGAGGAGGACTTTGTACTTCGAAGCCTCTCTCTGATATGATCTTGTTCGCATCCGATTCCTGCCATTATAAAATGATCAGAAGATAACCCAAGAGGGAACCATTCTAGTTGCTGCTATTATGACAGGGGACCATGTCAACTTTGGGGAAATTGCAGCCATGGTAATAAAGAGGAAACTACACAGGGGTAGTGACTCATTCCCTTTCCCGGTGCTCATTAGCAAGCTTTATGCTAAAGCTGATATCCCCTACTTCAACTGTGACAAGGTTACCCATGTTTTTGGTGTGATTGAACTTGATAAGAAAACTGTCAGGGATGCCTCTCGGTTCAAAAGGCGCAAGATGGAGACCTCGGTGAAAGTAGAGAGTGATACCTCCAATGCTGAAGCACATGCTTCCTCTCTATCTCGGGTAGCCTCAGAAACACCTACCCCATCAACTACTGCACCTAGAGATCCATTGACCAAGAGTGGTCTCCAAGACATAGTGTACAAAACCTATAATCATGAGAAGCAGTTGAATAACTTGGCGAATAAGTTATCCGGGTTGATTAACAAGGCTGTCAAGAAGGCCATCAAGGGAGTGGTGGAGAGCGTGACCAAACTCTGCCAGAGAGTAAACACTATTGAGGGGTCTGTGAAGGAGATCCATAAGGATATGGATAAGGAAAAAGGGAAAGCTCTGGTTGAGGAAGCAGAATTTAGCATCATGCCCACACCTCGATGCACTCTCGGTCCTTTAGATGACTTGCTTATTGCTTATGACGATGATGAGGCAGAGCTACCTGGTGATAAGGCTGCGGAGCTTGATGATGACTAAAACCCAGAGTTTTAGCGGGTTCTCAGGGAGTCCACAATCATAGTGAACTCCCGAAAGGGTGGTGCTAGCACTAGTGCAGAGAGGGCGGATATTGATGAGGCATAGTCCTCCCAGGGAGTTGTTGCACCCTTCCCTTTCTTGATTGAGCTAAAAGCATTGAAGGAAATGCTTATTTTCTTGGGGTAGGTGGTGCTATTTGATATTGCTTTTGGTTGCCCATGTTTGGGCTTGAGATATTTTATTGCCCTTGTCAGGTCTTTTTTCCCTATTAGACAGTTTATTTGGCCCTTGTCGGGTATGTTTTGGATGATTGTGACTTTGCCCTTGCCGAGCCTTCTCCTTTATTTAGGTTTGTCGATTAGTGCTTAATTGTGCCCTCGCCGAGCTTGATATTTTTAATTTTGGTTGTGTTGCCGAGTTAGTCCTACATGATTCCATTGTTTTACTACTCGTGCCTTACAAATGCGCTAAAGGCCCACGTCGAGGCTTGTTTTAAAATGATTCATGAGCGCTTGAGTTTCTAATCGCCTTGTTAATAGTAGAGTAGCAATAAACCCCAAGGGTTTTCTTAATACCATGGTTCTTTCCCAAGGGGAAAAATGTTTTCTTTATTTTTCTTTTTCTTTTATTTTTGTGCCGAACCAGGTTGGTGTTTTCCTATGATAGATTGAGAAGTGACTTTCTAAAGGAAAGATGCCAAGTTTTAGTTTTAATTTGAGTTTGTGCTTTGCTTGTCCCAAAATAGACCCACCAAAATTTTTTCCTAGTAAGAAGTATTTTGAAAATCAAAGGAAAGAGAGAAAATGATTTCTGAGAAATGCATTCTCTTGTCATGACTTGCACACTCTTGGTTTGGCTTGATTGATTCAGAAATGAGTGTGTAATTAACTCGGAATAGCTTGTTAAAAGTCATTTCTCTCAATTGATTTTGAGACTAATGTGGAAGGTTCTTGTGATGTGATGTCTTGTATGGTGAGGTTATCCTTTGATTCTTGTGCATGCGTGTCATCTAGAACTTTCCCCGAATATGATTCAAGGCAAAATTCTAGATGTAACCTAGATTGGAAGATGATCTTAGGCCCATTTTGAATAGCCACATAACCCAAATGATTTCCCTTGACATTGTCCCTAGTGAACCCCTTCGAGCTTGTGACCATTCCTTGACACCTTATAACACCTTGACACCTTTTTAGAACCTCAATTCTCGCACCCATCCTCCCTAGTGGCTCGAAAGTGAAACATAGGCTAAAAGCCTAAGTTTGGGAGGGGGGGAATTGAAATGATAACATAGGGAAGCGCTTATGTTTGGGGTTGTATGCACTCAATATGGAGAAGAAAAGGAATGTACTTCAAGTACAAGGTAGCACCTTATGTGAATTGAAAATTGCTCCAAAAGACCAAATGCAATGAGCAAAATGAAAAGAAAAAAATTGGTGCTACCAAGTGAAGGTGATACAAGGAGGTTGAATGATCAAGTTGAAGGGAAAAACTTGGGTTGTGTGTGGGAGAAATAAGGTGAAGTCAAAATTTGAAAATGTGAGCGGTGTTCAAAATTATAATAAAAAGCATTAGAGAGGTTTAGTTACTTGAGTTAAATGCAATCTTCACCCTAGCCCTAGCCAACATTATAACCCGCAAGTCCATTGTGATTCTGAGTTTGGTCACTCTACATTAGTGATGATTTACATGATGGGAAAGCCTATGGTTCGACATGTGTGAACTTGAACTTCCTTGAGAGTGAGAGTCTTTGTGGTTCTCTTATTATCCCTTGTATTGTGAATTGCATGATTTTGAGTGGGATTCTCTCTTGTGGTGAGTGGCATCATGCACTTGGATTGAAACATAAAGTCTCTATTTCAATTGAGAGGAATGAATGAGACAAGTTGTGTGGCAAATCTTGAGACAAACCTTGATGGTCTATGCCAATGACTTGAGAAGCTTAATCTTGTTTTGAATGGAAAATTCCCCTATTTTTGAATAAGAAATGAAGTCCCTTTGATGAATGTTTTCAAAATGATCGTTTGCCTTGATGAGTATGGTGGTCCAAATTGAGATAAGCATGGTAGTTGAGTCTTTTGTTTGAGTCTTTTATTTATTATTTTTCTTAGTTTTTAAGATAGATTAACCTTTTGTGCCTTGATTGAGTTTTAAAGCATAAGTCATTCCCTTGTGAGTATCTTGCTTGAGGACAAGCAATAGTTCAAGTTTGGGGGTTTGATAAGTCGGTAATCTACCAACTTATTGAGCCTTTAATCATGAATTATTGCTATGTTTTGATAAGATTTAGAGGTTCTGATGACCTTTATTGATGCAAATGCAGGAACTCTTAGTCAAAAGTAGAAAACAAGGATTTTGACCCAAAAGAGATCAAAAAGAGTTGAAGTGTGAAGTGATCAAAGGAGATGAAGATTCTGCCAAGAGATGCGACTGTCGTGCGATATGCACATTGCCTAGTCTGGTCTGCACCTCCCTCCACATGAAGGTCAAAAGAAGAAGGAGAATCTGTTAAGGGGTGCATCTATCATGCGATACGCACTCTGCCTGGTGCAGTCTATACCCCTCTTTGCACAAGACTCGAAGATGAAGCCTAGTCACTGGTCTGCTAAGAAGGAGTTGTGCGACGCACACAATGAGATGTGCGAAATGCACATCGTGGTGCACATCTCCCGAGGGGAATTCTTGTTCACTTTTATGTTACAATTTGGGAACCTTCTAAAACCCAATTTGGGCATAGTTTTTCACAGTTCTTGAAATATTTTTGAATAGTTTTGTAGTGTTGAACAAGTTTTCTCTACCAAGGCAAGATAGAGGGTTTCTCTTCTACCTTGGATTTGTAAATTGAGCATAGATATTGGAAACTTCTTCCATTAATGAAAGAGAATTTGAAATACCCACTTGGTATTGCTTCTTATTCCTTTAGCACGAGTGGCTGAGTCTCCTTGTCTAGAGGTATGTGTATGATGGGTACTTGATTTAAGGGTATGAGTCTTGCTTATTTGTATTTATAATTGCTAAATTGATATGGGTCTAGTGAATTCTCCATGTTTCAACTCTAAAGTTAATGGTTGCAATTATTGATTGAAATTACTTGATTGTGTTCTTGCTTTAGAAAGAGGTTCATAATTTTGGATGAGAATTCACTAGTTGGTACTTGGGATTCCATTTAGATTGAGGCTAGAAATAGCTCAATTTCTCGGAAACCCCCATTTAAGAGTCTAATCTAGAGATAGTGTGACTTCTTCAAGATAATATTGGTTGGTTAATGATTAAACCATTGTGCTTGAACAAAGACCATTGGATAAATATATGTGAGATCGAAATATTAACATTCATGCCTAAAACCAATGATACCCATATCACTTAGAAAAAATTTATGTAATTGATCAAGTACCTTGACTCGTGCTCGAGTCACATTGGAAGCATACCCCTAGTCGTTCTCTCTCTTGATACAAACTCTTGTTTGCTTTATGTTTTTGCTTGAATTACGAATTGTGATAAATTTTCCAATTTCCCGATTTCCCTTCTTTTTAATTTTCTTGTTGATTGAACATTGACTCTATTGGTGATTGACATATGACAATCCTATAGGCTACTCAACTATTTCTCTATGGGACAGACCCCGACTCCCATCGGGAATTATAAATTTTATTTTGCTTAATGACCGCTTTCAACGCTTTATCCACGAACCCCTTTTTCACGTGCAAGTCAACACTTTATTCAATCTTGCCAATTGCAAAAGCCATTTGAAGGTCATTCGGATGCTTCATGGACCTACACAAATCAATGGTTGCCTCTTCGTCATTCACGGAGAATTTAAATTCTCCCAAATTTATTTCGTTTAATGTGCGCCCTGTTTTGAGACTTGGTTGCCCTAGAATAATGAGTATTTCAAAGCCCTCATTGCAATCAAGCACAATAAAGTCCATAAGATATACAAGCTGACCCACCTTCACCAAAATATCACATACAATCCCCACGGGATATTTTATTGATCGATCCGCCATAAGCAAGTTCATATTTGTGATGGTGGGTTGGCCAAGCTCCAATCGTCTAAAAGTGGTAAGCACCATCAAGTTCATGCTCGCGGTCTCATCATACACCAATCTTGTAGACCGATGCACCTCATTCGCATCACAAAAGGTAAAAACACCCGGAGTCGCCTCATCATTAATGAGTTTACTCGATAGTATTGCACTACTTTGGGGGGGGGCATGTGAACGATCTCACAATGCCTGAAGTTGTTTGTAGTGCACATATCCTTCACAAACTTAGAATACTCGGGCATCTTGTTGAAAGCATCACTTGATGGGATGTTGATGACAATTTTTCTCAAGGTGGATTCAAATCCTCCGAGTTGCTCCTTTTTCTTTTCTTGCAATAGTCACTGCGTAAAGGGAGGTGGACACTTGGGAAAAGATTTGAACACCTTGGCTACATTGTTCCGTTGATATTTTTTTTTGTTAGACCATTTCCCACAATCCTTTTTCTTATAGGCTTATTTTAAGTTAGAGTCACTCTTTCGATCTCATCGAATTGGCCTCGTAGATTATCAATTTCTTCATCTATGTCAACTAGCCTAGATTCGAATTGAGAGGTAAGCCATACCATTCTTTGTTAAAGCCACTCAATAGCAATTGAGTATGAGTGCACAATTTAAGCCAGACTACCCAGATCGTATCTCAACTCCCTGATACCTTCGTCAGTGGACTCTACCTTCTTCGATACTCTTGAAAGCATATTTTTGATCCAAGAACCATTATTTTTTTCATTCTAACCTTGATTCCCATGATATTGTCTCCCCGAACTTGGACTTGCTTTTTGGAGACCTTCATGGGAACCCATCTCATGATTTGCAGCCAATGCCTCTTCACTGATCTCACTAAAACAGTCCACGTCTTCTACGAATTTCACATCCCCAACAACACCAATCGTGTTAACCGTCTCAACTGTGTGGTTCACCATACTCATGGCCATAAATTCGAGGAGTGTTTTAGAGATGGATATCTCTTTATCCCATCGTGCTCTATTTTTTCTCCATTCATCAATTTCTTTAGCGGAGGAAGCAGCCATTGCTCCTTCGGCTCCCCACATTTTCAACTTACGACCTTCTATAGTCAACTTCTCAAGTGCATATGGGTCGAGTAAGAAGTATTGGGCGGTGATGCTTTGGGATTTATGCACACAACCTGTTCAAACAACTAGAAACAACAAACAAAGTAAAAAACAACATTAATTTTAGAGTTAAAACATGAAGAATTACTAGACCCATATCAATTTAGAAATTATAAATACAAATAAGCAAGACCCATACCCTTAAATCAAGTACCCATCATACACATACCCCTAGACAAGGAGACTTAGCCACTCATGCTAAAGAAATAAGAAGCAATACCAAGTGGGTAATTCAAATTCCCTTTCATTAATGGAAGAAGTTTCCAATATCAAAGCTCAATTTACAAATCCAAGGTTGAAGATGGAGAGAAATGAGTGAATCCCACTATCTTGCCTTGGGAAAGAAAACTTGTTCAATACTACAAAACTATTCAAAAAATTGTCAAGAATTATGAAAAACTATTCCCAAATTAAGTTTTAGAAGGTTCCCAAATCGTCAAATAAAGTATCTTGCTTGAGGACAAGCAGTAGTTCAAGTTTGAAGGGTTGATAAGTCAGTAATCTACCAACTTATTGAGCCTTTAATCTTGAATTGTTGCTATGTTTTGATAAGATTTAAAGGTTTTTATGACCTTTATAGATACAAATACAGGAACTCTTAGTTGAAAGTAGAAAACAAGGAATCGGACCCAAAAGAGCTCAAAAAGAGTTGAAGTGTGAAGTGATCAAAAGAGGTGAAGATTCTGCCGAGAGACGCGGCCGCCATGCGATATGCACAATGCCTGGTGGGGTCTGCACCTCCCTCCACATGAAGCTCAAAAGAAGAAAGAAAATCTATTAAGGGGTGCGGTCGCCGTGCGACACACACTCTGCTTGGTGCAGTCCACACCCCACTTTGCACAAGACTAAGAAATGAAGCCTAGTCACTGGTCTGCTGAGAAGGAGCTGTGAGATGTACACAATGAGACGTGCAAAATGCACATTGCGGTGCACAACTCCCGAGGGGACTTTTTGTCCACTTTTATGTGACAATTTGGGAACCTTCTAAAACCCAATTTGGGCATAGTTTTCACAGTTCTTGATAGTTTTTTGAATAGTTTTGTAGTGTTAAACAAGTTTTCTCTCCCAAGGAAAAATAGAGGGTTTCACTCAATTCTCTCCATCTTCAACCTTAGATTTGTAAATTGAGCTTGGATATTGGAAACTTGTTCCATTAATGAAAGAGAATTTGAATTAACCACTTAGTATTGCTTCTTATTCCTTTAGCATGAAAGAGAATTTGAATTAACCACTTAGTATTGCTTCTTATTCCTTTAGCATAAGTGGCTAAGTCTCCTTGTCTAGGGGTATGCATATGATGGGTACTTGATTTAAGGGTATGGGTCTTGCATATTTGTATTTATAATTGCTAAATTGATATGGGTCTAGTGAATTCTCCATGTTTTAACTCTAAAATTAATAGTTGCAAACATTGATTGAAATTACTTGATTATGTTCTTGCTTGAGAAAGAGGTTCATAATTTTGGATGAGAATTCACTAGTGGGTAGTTGAGATTCCATTTAATTGAGGCTAGAAATAGCTCAATTCGCCCAAACCCCACATTTAAGAGTCTAATCTAGAGATAGTGTGACTTATCCAAGCTAATATTGGTTGGTTAATGATAAAACCATGGTGCTTGAACAAAGACCATTGGATAAATATTTGTGAGATCGAAAGATTAACATTCATGCCTAAAACCAATGCTACCCATATCACTTAGCAAAAAATTATGTAATTGAGCAAGTACCTTGACTCGTGCTCGAGTCCCATCGAAAGCATACCCCTAGTTGTTCTCTCTCTTGATACAAACTCTTGTTTGCTTTATGTTCTTGCTTGAACTGCGAATTGTGATAGATTTCCCAATTCCTCGATTTCTCCCCTTTTTACTTTTCTTATTGATTGAACATTGACTCTATTGGTGATTGACATACGAAAATCCTTTAGGCTATTCTACCATTTCTTTGTGAAATAAACCTCGACTCCCGTCGGAAATTATAAATTTTGTTTTGCTTAACAACTTCTTTCACCTCTATAAGGAGAGTGTTAATTGAGCATTTTCAAAAATATGTTTGGTCCTAGTACACGGACTCAAGACAATTCCCTGATTCTTTTCGACCCCAAACTCCAATGAACTCTATGAAACATGGTACATGAGGTGGTTGTTTAGACACCAGAAGAGGCCATAGCCTGAATGTTGGCCGAGGAACAACAAAAGCACCAGGCAGAAAAAGCTGCCCAAATCGCACAAGATGCTTAGGTTATCGCAGACCTAGCAAATTAAAATGCTGTAGCTGAACATGCAAGACAAGCTAGGCAAGAAGCTGCTTGTCAATCCGCACTGAATGCTCAAGCTGCGAGAGATGAGGCAGCTAGACATAATATACATCAAGATCCAATTGGTCCGAGAGGGAATAAGGGTCATCATTTTCAGAAACCCCAACACATCCTTGGCTATGATGTTAATGATGATGATGTAAATGACGCAAGGACAATAAGCCCTATAGTATTGCCACCACTGCCCGATGGTATAATGTTTGACATTACAAGCACTATGATCCAGTTTCTGAACCTGAAGGGATTATTTGCTGGCAAGGCTAGTGATGATGCAAATTTGCACTTGGTGAACTTTTTGGCGATATGTGTGGCATACAATCTGCTAGGAGTGTGCCAAGATGCTATCAGATTGCGGTTGTTTCCATTTTCTTTGACTAGAGAAGCAACACTTTGGCTTACTGAACTTCCTGATAACTCAATATACACATGGCTGGAGCTGAGAAGTCAGTTTTTGGAGAGGTTCTTTCCTCCATCAAAGATATAGCAGCTCAAGCAGGAAATCTATAACTTTAAATATTTACTCACCGAGGCACTATATAAAACATGGATTAAATTTAATAAGAAGCTGAAACAGGTACCTAATCATAGGATCCCTTCGAATTATTTGATGGAGATCTTCTACAGAGCACTGAATGTAAACACCAAGGTAGTAGCTGATACAGTCACTAGGGGAGCATTCATGGAGAATACATACATCAAAGCTTCTGAGATGCTTGATAGAGTTACCAAGATGAACATGTCCTAGCATACGAGAGAGGCAAAGAGTTCAACAGGAACTTATGCGGTTGGGAAATAAATATACTATTAAGAATTGCAGGATATTAGACAGGATGTTGCAGGATTAAAGACAACTTTAGATCTGATTGCAAAACAAAACCTTAATAGTGGAATAGAAAAGGTGAATGCTATAGGTTCACAAGGTAAAACACCAAGACAAGATGGGCCCAAATATGATGAAGAAGTCAATTATTTGAATGATCAAGTGGCGGGTTTCTGAGCCAATGGCCAAGGAAATCAAGGTCGGAATAGAGATAGAGATGACAACTACATCCGATATGTCTATAGAGACAGGAGCAGGGATAGAGACAGGGATGGTGACTGGAATATGAGGGATCGCTACAAGAATGATAGAAATGGCCTGTATGTCCCTCCTGCAAACTGTGAAGCAGGATCTGAACAACCAACAATCAAAGAGTTTATAGCCAAGATATTACAAAAGGTAGAGTCGACCGATGGTAACTTGAAGGAGATGCGTGCTGACATCTCAGGCATGAATCAGAAAGTAGAAGCACATGCTGTTGCTATCAATAAAATCGAGCAACAGTTAAATCAGATGTCTACAACCCTAAACCCACGTAAAAAGGGTACCCTTCTTAGCAATACAATCTAGAATCCAAAAAATGATGGGCACTGCATATCAATTACTATTCAAAGTTGGAAACAGATTGTTAATCCTCCTATTCCTATAATTGGTGATAAGCCGTCCGATCCTGAAAAAAATGATGCCGAGATTATGATCGATTCAGAGGAAAAAGGTGGCAAGGAAAGTCCAATTGAGAAGAAGTCCACAGATGCCAAAGAGAATAACAAGGAGGTTCTACAGGTCTTGAAGCCCATGCCATTACCTCCTCCGCCTTACCCACAAATATTGATTAAGAAGGCTGAGAAAGGTAAATATTGCAAGTTCATATCCATGCTGAAACAACTTTCAGTGAATATTCCAGCTGATTAGAGAAGAGACCTGGGTATGCGAAGTTCATGAAAAATATGGTGACAAAGAAGAGAATTGTGATTTTTGAGCCAGCTGATAATCTGCACCATTGTAGTGCAATAACATCCTGTTCTCTGGTGCATAAAAAGAAGATCCTAGAGCATTCACTATTCCTTGCACGATTGGAGCATTCTATTTTGAAAAAGCATTATGTGATCTGGGTGCTAGTATTAATCTAATGCCACTAGCAGTTTTTAAACAGTTAGGATTGGGAGCCCCCAAATTGACTACAATGCAGCTTCTTATGGAAAATCGCATCGTGAAAAGGCTGGTGGGGATTCTCTATGATGTACTTGTAAAAGTTGACACCTTTATCTTTCTTGAAGACTTTTTGATTCTTGATTGTGAGGTAGATTTTGAGGTTCCCATCATCTTGGGATGCCCATTCCTTGCCACTAGACATGCTTTAGTTGACTTGAAGACTGGGCAGATGAAATTCAGACTTAATGATGAGGTGGTAACTTTCAATGTCTGCCAGTCTATAAAATATCATGATGACATACGCATAGTATCAATGATAGATGTGGTTGATGAGGAGCAGCTAATAGTGCCTGTTAAAGAGAGACTTGGTGTTGAAGCACTTGCTGCTGTATTATGAATTTTTACAGAGATGAACTTGATGAGTATGATGATATGGTAGAAGCACTTATCAGTATGGAGTCGTAGATTTATGCTCTGAAGAAGCTTTATTTGGACCTGAAGAATCAAAAAACTTACCAGCTAGACCATCTATTGAGGAACCTATAGTCTTGGATCTCAAAGCACTTCCTTCCCACCTCCGATATGCGTTCTTAAGAGCTAATGACACCTTGCCAATTATTATTGCTGCAGACTTAGATGAAGGGCAGGTTGAAGCTCTAGTTTCTATTTTGAGAAAGTTAAAGAGGGCCATTGGTTGGTCCATTGCTGATATTATTGGGATTCCACCTGGAATTTTCACGCATAAAATTCAGCTTAACCCAAATTGCATTCCAAGTATTGAGCACCAGCGTAGGTTAAATCAGCCTATGCAAGAAGTTGTCAAGAAGGAGATCATCAAGTGGCTGAATGCAGGTGTGGTTTACCCTATTGCCGACAGTAAGTGGGTAATCCCGATTTAGTGTGTGCCTAAAAAAGTGGAATCATTGTTGTTCCAAATGCTAAGAATGAGTTGATTCCGGTGAGGCCAATCACAGGTTGGCATGTATGCATGGACTACAAGAAGCTGAATGCTTGGACTGGGAAAGATCATTTTCTGATGCCGTTCATGGATCAGAAGTTAGACCGTCTTACTGGTAGCGGATAGTATTGCTTTCTTGATGGTTATTCGGGATATAATCATATCTTGATTGCTCCTGAAGACCAAGAGAAGACCACTTTCACTTGTCCATATGTGACGTTTACTTTCAAGAGGATGCCATTTGGGTAGTCCAATGCACCTTTGAAGTTTCAGCGATGTATGAAATCCCTCAAACTCTCCCAAATCTTTCCCCCTCTTATCCAAATATCATCACCACCGATCACTACCGGTCACCGTCGTCATCTCTCCGGTTGAAAAAATGGGTCTCCATTGTAGCACTTCAAAAGCTTCAATTTTTGCTCTCCTCTCTCTAATCTTCACTTGTAGTAAGTTCTCCTATGTTATATGTATGTTTTTATGTTGATAGGGAACTCATTTTGTGAAGAATGCTCATTAAAATTACTATATTGATTTTGGGTGAGATTCGAAATTTTAGGGTCCCCAATTTTGGATTATATTATTGATTTTTGCTTAGGATTAACTTGGTAGAACTTGAAAATTTTGATGATGCATGTTATTAGTAGGTAATTTTTAGTCTTAGAAATCTGTGTTTTGGGTGAAGTTTGAGTAACCCACTTGTGTTGGTGCATGATTTTTCTCTATGATAGACTGATATCATTCTTAAGGGCAAATTTTCATCTTCATGAGGATTGTATGAGAAATTAGTGTTTGGGTATGAAATTGCTACTACCATTGTGCCCATGTGCTATTTTAATTGATTTTGCTATTTGGGCTAATGTTCTTGGTGAGGGTATGAAACTATTATTGTTGATTGTGCCTCCTAATTTTGTAATTGAAGGCTTGATGTTCCCAATGATAGACGGGGTAACGTCTTTCTTATGGGAGGTCGTTAAGTTCTTCTTTTGTTTTTGAATTGTATTAATGGAATCGGGGGAATTATGAGTACCCGGATGATCTGTTTGGTCATATTGTGTTTTGCCTTAGTTTTGTTTATAGGTGTTGTTGTTTGGTGCCAAGTGCTTAACGCAGATCATGCTCTACGAATCACATGCGTAACACACAAGAAAACAAAGAACCAAAAAGTTTCAACTATTTCCTTGTGCGTTTTGCATGCGCTGCGTAGATCTTGACATGCAAAACACATGAGGCATCACACACTATGGTTAAAGGCTGCCAGTTCACTAATTTAAAGGGCGAAGCTTGGTGCGACGCGCACTTCAGCTAGTACGGTTCGCACCAACTTTCACACCTCAAAGCAGATATCACTACAGGTTTCTGTTAGCTCATACGAAGGCACGTGCGATGCGTACAATCCTTGGTGCATTTCGCACGTGGTCTGTATGAGCCATCAACTACCTGTTTTATTTTTCTCCTTCTTTGCATTCCATTCTTTTTAATTAGTTAACTTCTTTTTAGCTTTTCTTCTTTCATAAATGTCAAAAATACAAAAAGATATTTACTTTTACTTTGAGTACTCATAATCTCCATGTGCAGAATATGCCTTCTAGCAGGAGAAACACAGGGCGCAACCCAAGAAATCTATCAACTACGAAAGTGGCAAGACTTCATTTTGGGGTTGAGGTCATGAAGGTAATCTATAACCTAGATAAGAAAAGAACCTTCAACGAGGAGTCGAGCTTAAACTTGGCTGCATTCGGGTCAGAGCTACTTAATATCCAATGATAGTTCACCGATCGAGAGTGGCAGTCATTCCAAGATGTATCCGAAGGGTACTATAAGGAAGTGGTTCAGGAATTCTTTGTTGCCTATCAAGTCAAGAAGGACTCCAAGGGATATAAGGGGAATGTAGATAAGTTCCCTAACTTGGATTCAATCATAGTCCGGGGCAAGAAAGTTCTCATCACTCCTGCTACTATAAAAGCCATTTATTAGAGTCACCCAATTGACCCTGCACCCGCACTCTTGGCTAGGCTGACAGCCGAATCAAAGCCATATCGTGAGACAAGCCCCACTCTTGTTCCTTCCACTTCTATCTGGGCCATAATGGGAGGTGATATTCTAAGGAGGACTTTATACTTCGAAGCCCATCTCTGATATGATCTTGTCTGCATCCGATTCCTGCCATCAAAAAATGATCAGAAGATAACCCAAGAGGGAGCCATTCTAGTTGCTGCTATTATGACAGGAGAACATGCCAATTTTGGGGAAATTGTGGCCATGGTAATAAGGAGGAAAGCATGCAGAGGTAGTGACTCATTCCCTTTTTCAGTGCTTATTAGCAAGATTTATGCTAAAGCTGATATCCCCTACTTCAGCTGTGACAAGGTTACCCATGTTGTTCGTGTGATTGAACTTGATAAGAAAACTAATAGGGATGCTCCTCGGTTTAAAAGGCGCAAGATGGAGACCTCAGTGAAAGTTGAGAGTGATAACTCCGATGCAGAAGCACATGCTTCCTCTCTATCTCTGTTAGCCTTAAAAACACCTACCCCATCAGCTACTGCACCTAGAGAGCCATTGACCAAGAGTGGTCTCCAAGACATAGTGGACAAAACGTATAATCATGAGAGGTAGTTGAATGACTTGGCAATTAGTTATTCGAGTTGATTGACAAGGCTGTCAAGAAGGCCATCAAGGGAGTGGTGGAGAGCGTGACCAAAATCTGCCAGAGAGTAAACACTATTGAGGGCACTGTGAAGGAGATCCGGAAAGATGTGGATAAGTTAAAAGGGAAAGCTCCGGTTGAGGAAGCAGAATTGAGCACCATGACCACACCTCGGTGCACTCTCGGTCCTTTGGATGACTTGCTTGCCGCTTATGATGATGATGAGGCAGAGCTACTTGGTGATGAGGCTGTGGAGCTTGATGATGACTAAAACCCAGAGTTTCAGCGGGTTCACAGGGAGTCCACAGTCACAGTGCACTCCCAAAAGGGTGGTGCTAGCACTAGTGAAGAGGCGGCGAATAATGATGAGGCATAGTCCTCCCAGGAAGTTATTGCACCCTTCCCTTTCTTGATTGAACTAAAAGCATTGAGGGAAATGCTTATTTTATTGGAGGAGGTGGTGTTATTTGATATTGCTTTTGGTTTCCCATGTTTGGGCTTGAGATATTTTATTGCCCTTGTCAGGCCTTTATTTCCCTATTAGATAGTTTATTTGGCCCTTGTCAGATATGTTTTGGATTATTGTGACTTTGCCGTTGCCGAGCCTTCTCCTTTATTTAGTTTTGTCGATTAGTGCTTAATTATGCCCTCCCCGAGATTGATATTTTTAATTTTGGTTGTGTTGCCGAGTTAGTCCTACATGATTCTATTATTTTACTACCCGTGCCTTGCAAATGAGCTAAGGGCCCACGCCGAGGCTTGTTTTCAAATGATTCATGAGCGCTTGAGTTTCTAATCGCCTTGTCAATAGTAGAGTAGCAATAAACTCCAAGGGTTTCTTAATACCATTGTTCTTTCCCAAGGAGAAAAATGTTTTCTTTATTTTTCTTTTATTTTTGTGCCGAACCAGGTTGGTGTTTTCCTATGATAGATTGAGAGGCGACTTTCTAAAGGGAAAATGCCAAGTTTTAGTTTTAATTTGAGTCTGTGCTTTTCTTGTCCCAATATAGACCCACCAAAAAGTTTTCTTAGCAAGAAGTTTTTTGAAAATCAAAGGAAAGAGAGAAAATGAATTTTGAGAAAAGCATTCTCTTATCATGACTTGCACACTCTTGGTTTGGCTTGATTGATTCAGAAACGAGTGTGTAATTAACTCGAAATAGCTTGTTAAAAGTCATTTCTCTTAATTGATTTTGAGACTAATGTGGAAGGTCCTTGTGATGTGATGCCTTGTGTGGTTAGGTTATCCTTTGATTCTTGTGCATGCGTGTCGTCTAGAACTTTCCCCGAATATGATTCAAGTCAAAATTCTAGATGTAACTGAGCTTGGAAGATGATCTTAGGCCCTTTTTGAATAGCCACTTCACCCAAATAACTTCCCTTGACATTGTCCCTAGTGAACCCCTTTGAGCTTGTGACCATTCCTTGACACCTTTTTAGAACCTCAATTCTCGCACCCATCCTTCCTAGTGGCTTAAAAGTGAAACATAGGCTAAACGCCTAAGTTTGGGGGAGGGGGAATTGAAATGATAACATGGGCAAACGCTTAAGTTTGGGGGTGTATGCATTCAATGTGGAGAAGAAAAAGAATGTACTTCAAGTACAAGGTAGCACCTTATGTGAATTGAAAATTGGTCCAAAAGACCAAATGCAATGAGCAAAATGAAAAGAAAAGAATTGGTGCTACCAAGTGAAGGTGATACAAGGAGGTTGAGTGATCAAGTTGACAGTAAAAACATGGGTTGTGTGAGGGAGATATAAGGTGAAGTCAAAATTTGAAAATGTGAGTGGTGTTCAAAATGATAATAACAAGCGTTAGAGAGGTTTAGTCACTTGAGTTAAATGCAATCCTCACCCTAGCCCTAGCCAACATTATAACCCGCAAGTCCTTTGTGATTCCTAGTTTGGTCACTCTACATTAGTGATGATTTACATGATGGGAAAGCCTATGGTTCGACATGTGTGCACTTAAACTTCCTTGTGAGAGTGAAAGTCTTTGTGGTTCTCTTATAATCCCTTGTATTGTGAATTGCATGATTTTGAGTGGGATTCTCTCTTGTGATGAGTGACATCGTGCACATGGATTGAAACATAAAGTCTCTATTTCAATTAAGAGGAATGAATGAGACAAGTTGTGTGGCAAATCTTGAGACAAACCTTGATGGTCTATGCCAATGACTTGAGAAGCTTAATCTTGTTTTTAATGGCAAATTCCCCTGTTTTTGAAAAGAAATGAAGTCCCTTTGATGAATGTTTTGAAATGATCGTTTGCCTTGATGACTATGGTGGTCCAAATTGAGATAAGCATGGTAGTTGAGTCTTTTGTTTGAGTCTTTTATTTATTATATTTCTTAGTTTTTTGGATAGATTAACCTTTTGTGCCTTGATTGAGTTTTAGAGCATTAGTCTTTCCTTACCTTGTGAGTATCTTGCTTAAGGACAAGCAATAGTTCAAGTTTGGGGGTTTGATAAGTCGGTAATCTACCAACTTATTGAGCCATTAATCATGAATTATTGCTATGTTTTGATAAGATTTAGAGGTTCTTATGACCTTTATTGATGCAAATGCAGGAACTTTTAGTCAAAAGTAGAAAACAAGGATTTGGACCCAAAAGAGATCAAAAAGTGTTGAAGTGTGAAGTGATCAAAGGAGATGAAGATTCTGCCAAGAGATGCGACTGTCGTGCGACATGCACATTGCCTAGTATGGTCTGCACCTCCCTCCGCATGAAGGTCAAAAAAAGAAGGAGAATCTGTTAAGGGGTGCATCCGTAGTGCGACACACACTCTGCCTGGTGCAGTCTACACCCTTCTTTGCACAAGACTCGAAGATGAAGCCTAGTCACTGGTCTGCTGAGAAGGAGTTGTGCGACGCTCACAATAAGATGTGCAAAATGCACATCGTGGTGCTCATCTCCCGAGGGGAATTTTTGTTCACTTTTATGTTACAATTTGGGAAACCTTCTAAAACCCAATTTGGGCATAGTTTTTCACAGTTCTTGAAATACTTTTGAATAGTTTTGTAGTGTTGAACAAGTTTTCTCTCCCAAGGAAAGATAGAGGGTTTCTCTTCAACCTTGGATTTGTAAATTGAGCATGGATATTGGAAACTTCTTCCATTAATGAAAGAGAATTTGAATTACCCACTTGGTATTGCTTGTTTTTCCTTTAGCACGAGTGGCTGAGTCTCCTTGTCTAGGGGTATGTGTATGATGGGTACTTGATTTAAGGGTATGGGTCTTGCTTATTTGTATTTATAATTGCTAAATTGATATGGGTCTAGTGAATTCTCCATGTTTTAACTCTAAAGTTAATAGTTGCAATTATTGATTGAAATTACTTGATTGTGTTCTTGCTTGAGAAGGAGGTTCATAATTTTGGATGAGAATTCACTAGTTGGTACTTGGGATTCCATTTAGATTGAGGCTAGAAATAGCTCAATTTACCGAAAACTCCCATTTAAGAGTCTAATCTAGAGATAGGGTGACTTGTCAAAGCTAATATTGTTTGGTTAATGATAAAACCATGGTGCTTGAATAAAGACCATTGGATAAATATTTGTGAGATCGAAATATGAACATTCATGCCTAAAACCAATGATACCCATATCACTTAGCAAAAAATTATGTAATTGAGCAAGTACCTTGACCCATGCTCGAGTCCCATCGGAAGCATACCCCTAGTCGTTCTCTCTCTTTATACAAACTCTTGTTTGCTTTACGTTTTGCTTGAATTGCGAATTGTGACTAATTTTCCAATTTCTTGATTTCCCCCCTTTTTACTTTTCTTGTTGATCGAACATTGACTCTATTGGTGATTGACATACAACAATCCTTTAGGCTACTCTACGATTAATCTATGGGATCGACCCCGACTCCCATCGGGAATTATAAATTTTATTTTGCTTAATGACCGCTTTCAACGCTTCATCCACGAACCCCTTTTTCACGTGCAAGTCAACACTTTCTTCAATCTTGCCAATTGCAAAAGCCATTTGAAGGTCATTCGGATGATTCATGGACCTACACAAATCAATGGTTGCTTCTTATTCATTCACGAAGAATTTGAATTCTCCTAAATTTATTTCGTTTAATGTGCGCCCTGTTTTGAGACTTGGTTGCCCTAGAATAATTAGTATTTCAAAGCCCTCATTGCAATTAAGCATAATAAAGTCCATAAGATATACAAGCCAACCCACCTTCACCAAAATATCACATACAATCCCCACGGGATATTTTATTGCTCAATCCGCCATGAGCAACTTTATATTTGTGATGGTGGGTTGGCCAAGCTCCAATCATCTAAAAGTGGTAAGCGCCATCAAGTTCACGCTCACGGTCTCATCATACACCAATCTTGTATACCGATGCACCCTATTCGCATCACAAAAGGTAAAAACACCCAGAGTCGCCTTATCATTAATGAGTTTACCCGATAGTATTGCACTACTTTGGGGGGGCATGTGAACGATCTCACAATGCCTGAAGTTGTTTGTAGTGCACATATCCTTCACAAACTTAGAATACTCGGGCATCTTGTTGAAAGCATCACTTGATGGGATGTTGATAACAATTTTTCTCAACATGGATTCAAATCCTCCCAGTTTCTCCTTTTCCTTTTCTTGCAATAGTCATTGCGGAAAGGGAGATGGACACTTGGGAAAAGATTTGCACACCTTGGCTACTTTGTTCCGTTGATATTTTGTTTTTGTTAGACCATTGCCCACAATCCTTTTTCTTGTAGGCTTATTTTTAGTTGGAGTCACACTTTCGATCTCATCGGATTGGCCTCGTAGATCATCAATTTCTTCATCTTTGTCGACTAGCCTAGATTCGAATTGAGAGGTAAGACATACCATTCTTTATTCAAGCCACTCAATAGCAATGGAGTGTGAGTGAACAATTTGAACCATACTACCCAGATCGTATCTCAACTCCCTGACACCTTCGTCAGTGGACTCTACTTTCTTCAACACTCTTGCAAGCATATTTTCGATCCAAGAACCATTATTTTTTTATTCCAACTTGATTCCCATGATATTGTATCCTCGAACTTGGACTTGCTTTTTGGAGAACTTCATGGGAACCCATCTCATGATTTGCAGCCAATGCCTCTTCACTAATTTCACTAGATAGTCCACGTCTTCTACGAATTTCACAGCCCCAACAACACCAATCGTGTTAATCATCTTAACTGTGTGGTTCACCACACTCATGGCCATGAATTCGAGGAGTGTTTTAGAGATGGATAGCTCTCTATCCCATCGTGCTCCATTTTTTCTCCATTCATTAATTTCTTTAGCGGAGGTAGCACCCATTGCTCCTTTGACTCCCCACATTTTCAACTTATGACCTTCTATAGTCAACTTCTCAAGTGCATATGGGTCGAGTAAGAAGTATTGAGCGGTGATGCTTTGGGATTTATGCACACAACCTGTTCAAAC
This sequence comes from Jaltomata sinuosa, assembly GCA_003996215.1. NCBI lineage: Eukaryota > Viridiplantae > Streptophyta > Magnoliopsida > Solanales > Solanaceae > Jaltomata > Jaltomata sinuosa. Next base: position 709,794 of record QJPP01000491.1, on the reverse strand, counting down.
AACCAGAAACTACAAACAAAGTAAAAAGCAACATTAATTTTAGAGTTAAAACATGAAGAATTCACTAGACCCATATCAATTTAGAAATTACAAATACAAATAAGCAAGACACATACCCTTAAATCAAGTACCCATCATACACATACTCCTAGATAAGGAGACTTAGCCACTCATGCTAAAGGAATAAGAAGCAATACCAAGTGGGTAATTCAAATTCCCTTTCTTTAATGGAAGAAGTTTCCAATAACCAAGCTCAATTTACAAATCCAAGGTTGAAGATGGAGAGAATTGAGTGAAACCCTCTATCTTGCCTTGGGAGAGAAAACTTGTTCAATACTACAAAACTATTCAAAAAATTGTCAAGAACTATGAAAAACTATGCCTAAATTAGGTTTTAGAAAGTTCCCAAATCGTCAAAAAAAGTATCTTGCTTGAGGACAAGCAGTAGTTCAAGTTTGGGGGTTTGATAAGTCGGTAATCTACCAGCTTATTGAGCCTTTAATCATGAATTATTGCTATGTTTGATAATATTTAAAGGTTCTTATGACATTTATAGATGCAAATGCAGGAACTCTTAGTTGAAAGTAGAAAACATAGAATCGGACCCAAAAGAGCTCAAAAGGAGTTGAAGTGTGAAGTGATCAAAAGAGGTGAAGATTCTACTGAGAGACGCGGCCGCCGTGTGATATGCACAATGCCTAGTGGGGTTCACACCTCCATCCGCATGAAGCTCAAAAGAAGAAAGAGTATCTATTAAAGGGTGCGGCCGCCGTGTGACACACACTCTGCTTGGTGCAATCCACACCCCACTTTGCACAAGACCCAAAAATGAAGCCTAGTCATTGGTCTGCTGAGAAGGAGCTGTGAGATATGCACAATGAGACGTGCAAAATGCACATTGCAGCGCACAACTCCTGAAAGGCATTTTCCCCACTTTTATATGACAATTTGGGAACCTTCTAAAACTTAATTTGGGCATAGTTTTCACAGTTTTTGATAGTTTTTTTAATACTTTTGTAGTATTGAACAAGTTTTCTCTCCAAAGGCAAGATAGCGGGTTTCACTCAATTCTCTCCATCTTCAATCTTAGATTTGTAAATTGAGGTTGTATATTGGAAACTTCTTCCAATAATGAAAGGGAATTTGAATTACACACTTAGTGTTGCTTCTTATTCCTTTAGCATGAGTGGCTAAGTCTCCTTGTCTAGGGGTATGTGTATGATGGGTACTTGATTTAAGGGTATGGGTCTTGCTTATTTGTATTTATAATTTCTAAATTGATATGGGTCTAGTGAATTCTCCACGTTTTAACTCTAAAATTAATGGTTGCAAACATTAATTGAAATTACTTGATTGTGTTCTTGCTTGAGAAAGAGGTTCATAATTTCGGATGAGAATTCACTAGTGGGTACTTGAGATTCCATTTAGATTGAGGCTAGAAATAGCTCAATTCGCCGAAAACTCCCATTCAAGAGTCTAATCTAGAGATAGTGTGACTTCTCCAAGCTAATATTGGTTGGTTAATGATAAAACCATGGTGCTTGAACAAAGACCATTGGATAAATATTTGTGAGATCGAAAGATTAACTTTCATGCCTAAAACCAATGCTACCCATATCACTTAGCAAAAATTTATGTAATTGAGCAAGTACCTTGACCCGTGCTCGAGTCCCATCGGAAGCATACCCCTAGTTGTTCTCTCTCTTGATACAAAATCTTGTTTGCTTTACATTCTTGCTTGAACTGCGAATTGTGACAGATTTCCCAATTCCCCGATTTCCCCCTTTTTACTTTTCTTGTTGATTGAACATTGACTCTATTGGTGATTGATATATGACAATCCTTTAGGCTATTCTAACATTTCTCTGTGGGATCAACCCCGACTTCCGTCAGAAATTATAAATTTTGTTTTGCTTAACGATGGCTTTTACCTCCATATGGAGAGTGGTAATTGAGCATTTTCAAAAATGTGTTTGGTCCTAGTACACGAAGTCAAGGCAATCCCCTGATTCTATTCGACCCCAAACTCCAACAAACTCTGAGAAACATGGTACAAGAGGTGGTTGTTGAGACACCAGAAGAGGCCATAGCCTGAATGTTGGCCGAGGAACATCAAAAGCAGCAGGCAGACAAAGCTGCCCAAATCGCACAAGATGCTCAGTTTATCGCAGACCTAGCAAATTAAAATGCTGCAGCTGAACAAGCTAGGCAAGAAGCTACTCATCAAGCCGCACTGAATGTTCAAGCTGCGAGAGATGAGACGGCTAGACACAATATACATCAAGATCTGATTGGTCTGAGAGGGAATAGGGGTCACCAGTTTCAGCAACCCCGACACATCTCTGGCTATGATGTTCATGATGATGATGTAAATAACGCAGGGATAATAAGCCCCATAGTATTGCCACCACTGCCCGATGGTACAAAGTTTGACATTACAAGCACTATGATCTAGTTGCAGAACCTGAAGGGATTATTTGCTAGCAAGGCTACTGATGATGCAAATTTGCACTTGGTGAACTTTATGGCGATATGTATGGCTTATAATCTGCCAGGAGTGTGCCAAGATGCTATCAGATTGTGGCTGTTTCAATTTCTTTGACTAGAGAAGTAACACTTTGGCTTACTGAACTGCCTGATAATTCAATATACACATGGCTGGAGCTGTGAAGTCAGTTTCTGGAGAGGTTCTTTCCTCATCAAAGATGTTGCATCTCAAGCATGAAATCTATAACTTCAAATAGTTACTCACCGAGGCTCTATATGAAACATGGTTTAAATTCATAAAGAAGATGAAACAGGTACCGAATCACAGGATCCCTTCAGATTATTTGATAGAGATCTTCTACAAAGCACTGAATGTAAACACCAAGACAGTAGCTGATACAATCACTAGGGGAGAATTCATGGAGAATAATTACAACGAAGCTTCTAAGATGCTTGATAGAGTTACCAAGATGATTATGTCCTAGCATACGAGAGAGGCTGAGAGTTCAGCAGGAACTTATGCAGTTGGGAAATCCATAGACTATTAAGAATTGCAGGATATTAGACAGGATGTTACAGGATTAACGACAACTTTAGATCTGATTGCAAAACAAATACTTAATAGTGGAATAGAAAAGGTGAATGCTATAGGTTCATAAGGTAAAACACCAAGACAAGATGGGCCCAAATCTGATGAAGAAGCCAATTATTTGAATGATCCAGTGGCGGGTTTCCGAGCCAATGGCCAAGGAAATCAAGGTCGGAATAGAGATAGAGATGACAACTACAACCGATATGTCTATAGAGACAGGAGCAGGGATAGAGACAGGGATGGTGACTTGAATATGAGGGATGGCTACAAGAATGATAGAAATGGCCTGTATGTCCCTCCTGCAAACTGTGAAGCAGGATCTGAACAACCAACAATCAAAGAGATATTAGCCAAGGTATTACAAAAGGTAGAGTCGACCGATGGTAACTTGAAGGAGATGCGTGCTGACATCTCAGGCATGAATCAGAAAGTAGAAGCGCATGTTGTTGCTATCAAGAAAATTGAGCAACAGTTAAATTAGATGTCTACAACTCTAAAACCACGTCAGAAGGGTACCCTTCTTAGCAATACAATCCAAAATCCAAAAAATGATGGGCATTGCATGGCAGTTACTACTCAAAGTGGGAAATAAATGATACCGAGATTATGATCAATTCAGAGGAAAAGGGTGGCAAGGAAAGTCCAATTAAGAAGAAGTCCACAGATGCCAAAGAGAAGAACAAGGAGGTTCCACAGGTTTTAAATCCCATACCATTACCTCCTCCACCTTACCCACAAATATTGATCAAGAAGGATGAAGAAGGTAAATATCGCAAGTTCATATCCATGCTGAAATAACTTTCAGTGAATATTCCTTTGGTTGAAGCATTGGAGCAGATGCCTGGGTATGCGAAGTTCATGAAAGATCTAGTGACAAGAAGATAATTATGAGTTTTAAGCCAGCTGATAATCTGCACCATTGTAGTGCAACACCATCCTGTTCTCTGGTGCATAAAAAAGAAGATCCTGGAGAATTCATTATTCCTTACACAATTGGAGCATTCTATTTTGCAAAATCATTGTGTGATTTGGGTGCTAGTATTAATCTAATGCCACTAGCAGTTTTCAAACAGTTAGGATTGGGAGCCCCCAAAGCAATTAAATGTAGCTTCTTATGGCAGATCGCACCGTGAAAAGGCTAGTGGGGATTCTTTATGATGTACTTGTAAAAGTTGACACCTTTATCTTTCCTACAGACTTTGTGATTCTTGACTGTGAGGTAGATTTTGAGTTTCCCATCATTTTGGGATGCCCATTCCTTGCCACTAGACGCGATTTGGTTGACTTGAAGACTGGGCAGATGAAATTTAGACTTAATGATGAGGTGGTAACTTTCAATGTATGCCAGTCTATAAAACATCATGATGACATACACATAGTATCAGTGATAGATGTTGTTGATGAGGAGCAACTAATAGTGCCTATTGAAGAGAGACTTAGTGTTGAAGCACTTATAGCTGTTATTATGAATTTTGATAGAGATGAAATTGATGAGTATGATGATATGGTAGAAGCACTTCTCGGTACAGAGTCGTAGACTTATTCTCTGAAGAAGCTTGATTTGGAACTATAGAATCAACAGACCTACCAGCTAAACCATCTATTGAGGAACCTCCAGTGTTGGAGCTCAAAGCACTTCTTTCCCACCTCCGATATGTGTTCTTAAGATCTAATGACACCTTGCCAGTTATTATTACTGTAGACTTAGATGAAAGGCAGATTGAAGCTCTAGTTTCTATTTTTAGAAAGTTCAAGAGGGCCATTGGTTGGTCCATTGCTGGCATTATTGGGATTCCGCCTGGAATTTGCACGCATAAAATTTAGCTTGACCCAAATTGCATTCCAAGTATTGAGTACCAACGTAGGTTAAATCAGCCTATGCAAGAAGTTGTCAAGAAGGAGATCATCAAGTGGCTGGATGCAGGTGTGGTTTACCCTATTGCTGACAACAAGTGCGTAAGCCCGATTTAGTGTGTGCCTAAAAAAGTGGAATCATTGTTGTTCCAAATGCTAAGAATGAGTTGATTCTGATGAGTCCAATCACAGGTTGGCATGTATGTATGAACTACAGGAAGCTGAATGCTTGGACTGAGAAAGATCATTTTTCGATGCCATTCATGGATCAAATGTTAGACCGTCTTACTGGTAGAGGATGGTATTGCTTTCTTGATGGTTATTCGGGTTATAATCAGATCTTGATTTCTCCTAAACACCAAGAGAAGACCACTTTCACCTATCCATATGGGACGTTTACTTTTAAGAGGATGCAATTTGGGTTGTGCAATGCACCGGTGACATTTTAGCGATGTATGACGTTGATTTTCTCAGATATGGTAGAGAACACTATTGAGGTGTTCATGGATGATTTTTCTATAGTAGGTGACTCATTCGAAAATTGTTTGGCCTATCTGAGTTATGTGATGAAGAGATATGAAGAATGCAAATTAGTGTTAAATTAGGAGAAGTGTCACTTCATGGTCAAAGAGGGCATAGTGCTTGGCCACCAAATTTCCAATCAAGGTATTGAGGTCGACAAGGCGAAGATAGAGGTGATTGAAAAATTACCCCCTCCAGTTTCTATGAAGGGCATCCAAAGCTTTCTGGGACATGCTGGTTTCTATTGCAGGTTCATAAAGGACTTCTCTAAAGTTGCACATCTCTTGTGCAAGTTATTGGAGAAGGAGGTGAAGTTTGTTTTTGATGCTGCATGTTTGAAGGCATTTGAATGCCCTAAGAAAAAGTTGATCTCTGCACCTATTATTGTCACGCTTGATTGGTCCCAGCCTTTTGAGGTTATGTGCAATGCTAGTTGTGTGGCTCTAGGAGCAGTCCTAGGCCAATGACATAAAAAGATTCTTCATCCTATCTACTATGCTAGCAAAGCACTTAATCCGTCTCAAAAGAACTATACTATGACAGAACAAGAGCTGCTTGTTGTGGTTTTTGCATTCGAGAAGTTCAGATCTTATTTGCTTGGCACTAAGGTGATTATGCATACTGACCATGCAACTCTTAGGTACCTCATGGCAAAGAAGGATGATAAGCCTAGGTTGATTAGATGGTGTTGCTGCTACAAGAATTTGACTTTAAGGTCAAAGACCAAAAGGGTACAGAAAATTAGGTAGCAGATCACTCATCAAGATTAAAGGAAGAAGCAATGCTGAAGTTGAATGATGAGCTAGAGATTGATGACTATTTCCTAGACGAGCAAGTGTTGGCTGCCTCCCAAGATCTGATTCCATGGTGTGCAGACTTTGCCAATAATTTGGCAAGTGATTTGGTGCCTCCTGATATGTCTGTCCACCAGAGAAGAAAGCTTATGTTTGATGTTAAGAAATTCTTTTGGGAGGAGCCATTTTTGTTTCGTGTATGTGCTGATACCATAATTCGAAGATGTGTGCCTGAAGATGAGATGATGGAAATATTAGAGGCTTTTCACTCATCCCCTGTTGGGGGACATTGTAGTGGTATCCAGACAGCTCATAAGATCTTACAATGTGGCTACTATTGGCCTACCCTCCATAAGGACGCACATGATTTTGCTAAAGCTTGCTGTCGATGTCAGAGAGAAGGTGGGTATATCAAGGAAGCATGAAATTCCTCTCACTCCCATCTTTGTGATTGAACTGTTTGATGTGTGGGGTATTGATTTCATGGGTCCGTTTGTGAGTTCGAATGGAATGAAATATATATTGGTGGTGGTTAACAATGTGTCTAAGTGGGTGGAGGCAGTTGCGCTTCCCAATAATGAAGGAAAGAGTGTCACAACGTTTTTTTAAAAGAACATCTTTTCTATATTTAGTACACCACAAGCGATTATTAGTGGTGGAGGCTCTCAGTTTTGCAATAAGTTGTTTCACGCTTTACTTGAGAAATATGGAGTGAAACACAAGGTTGCAACCCCCTATCATCCCCAGACTAGTGGGCAAGTTGAGGTTTCCAACCGCGAGATAAAGCCAATCCTATCAAAGACGGTAAATGCAAATAGAATGGCAATCTAGGAAACTGGATGATGCTTTGTGGGCATATCGGACTGCGTACGAGACACCAATGGGTATGTCACCATATCAGCTTATGTTTAAGAAGGCATGTCATCTACTGGTTGAGCTTGAGCATAAGGCCATGTGGGCACTGGAGAAGTTGAATTTAGATTGGAGTGCAACATCTTTTCAGCGTCTTGGTCAGTTAATTGAGTTAGATTAGTTTTGCCTCAACGCCTATGAGAGTTCAGCCTTGTACAAAGAGAAGATCAAAATTGTATCATGACCGGAATATTGAGAAGAGAGATTTTTCATCGGGTGATTTGGTTCTACTATTCAATTCTAGACTTTGCTTGTTACCTGGCAAGTTAAAGTCCAAGTGGATTGGACCATTTAAATTGGTGCAATTATTCCCACATGGTGCCATAGAGCTTGAAAATTATGAGGGAAAGCGATTCAAAGCGAATGGTCAGTGTATCAAGGCATACTTGGGAACTGCAGAAGAGCTAAAAGTTGTTGAAGTTTAGACCCTTGGTGAATTCTGAGTAACCAAGGAACCTGCGTCATGCCGCGATGTTAAATTAGGCGCTGCATGGGAGGCAACCTATGAGGGAAACTTGATGAAGTCTGAGTAGTCAAGTGATCTGCGCCATGCTGTGACATTAAATCAAGTGTTGTATGAGAGGCAACCCATAAGGGAAACTTAATGAAGTCTAAATAGTCAAGTGACATGCATTGTATCGCGATGTTAAATCAAGCGCTACTAGGAATGCAACCCATGGATAATGTTTGCTGTGTGTGTAGGGATAAGTGAAGGAAAGGCAGTGGAAAATATAAAATCCGAGAAAGAGGTAAGTGAAGTTCCACGAGCAAGGTTCATGGACCGTGGTTCAATCCACAGCACGTAGACTCTACTCATGGAAGACAGGTCAAAATCGGTCAAGTACAGAACAAAGTCTATGAGCCAAGACCATGAGCCATGGTTACAACCACGAGTCATGGTTTTGTCTCGTAGAAATCAGACTAAATGTCCATCTACAGAATAGGTTCTATGAACATGCAGCATGAACCGTAAACCAAACCACATCCACGAGTCATGATTTTGGTTCGTGGAAATCAGACAAAACACTGGGTGGCAGGACTTTTTCCACCATGCTGTTCCATGACTCATGGATTCATCCATGAACCATGAATTGTGCTCGTGGAACTCAGGTAAGATTTTTTTTAAATTTCTGCTGATCCGATTTGGACCCGACCCGACCCGCGACCTTATTTTGTTTAAAACTCTTCCCAAATCAATTTCCCCCTATTTTCATATCAAAACTGACCACTACACTCTCCTACTCACAATCAATCACCAAAAACCTTCACCTTAATCTCCTAATCAAATAAGTACTCCCCATTCCTTTAAAACTAATCCGACTCATCTTCCTCTTCATTCAAACGTGCTGAAATTGCCACACCTGAGAAAGGAAAGTCGCGGGTCAAGTAGGTCTGGATCATTGCTTAAAATCCCAAGTACTCACTCAAGTTCTTCTATAAATTCTAAGGTATGAAGACTAATTCTAACCTTATTTTGAATTATTGGTTGAAATAACTTGACCTAGGGTGAATTTTGTGTGAATAAATTGTGCAAACCCTAAGGGATGATGGTTGTTGAATGATGATTGGGTGTGTGAGTGTGTATTGTGCATTTATACTGAATAAAATGTTAAAAGTGGCTAAAAGAATGAACAAAATTGAAAATAAGGTTATTGCCTGATGTTACAGTGATCGCGAGAGCATTCTATTGGTCGTGGTTCATTCCACGGACCATGGAATGCACTCGTAGAAATCAGGTCAGAGGATTGCACTCAGGATTGATTTTCACGAGGGTTGTCCATGAGCCATAGATCAAACCATGAGTCGTGGATGGCACTCATGAATCTCAGACCTGCAGACAATTAAAATTGTATGATTTCCATGAGGGGCATCCATGAATCGTGGATCAAACCACTGATACGACTCAATTTTTCAGGTCATGATGACACCTACAACCTCTCGGTAAGCGAACCAATTCTCATAGCTCCGAATGGTTAGTAATGGGCTACTACCTAATTAATACGCACAGTGAGAAGAAATAAGCGGAAGCAAAATATGAAGATAGACAAAGCAGAAGCAACAACTTGAAATATATACAAAAAGAAAACTACACCAACCCCAAGACTTGGTATCGACAGTACATAAGCTTCTAATAGAATACAAGTGCTAGAAGTAACCAAAATATAAGTACCACTGTCTCCAAATATACAAAGAGTAACAATACAAAAGATGAGATGCGGTCAAGCCCCGATCGTCAGGCGCTAACCCTAGTCTCGAATATCCAAAAGTTGCATGAGTCTCCAATGTGATCAACAGTGAAAGCTCAACTAATATCTGCATTAAAAAGATACAAAAGTGTAGTATGAGCACCAATTACTAAGCAACGGGTACCAAGTAGGCATCATCGGCCGACTGAGCGCATGTAAGATGTAAAAACAGTAATATAGTAGATAACAAGAAAACAGTCACAAAAATCAAGGAGGAAGCACAAGGAACTAGCACAAAGAGTAACCAAACAGGAGTTACAAGTACAACATGCTAGCACAAAAATGATACATACACATGAACACATGTGAAAGAACGAAGAACGCACCTGGAGTCCTTGCAGAATAATATTAGTAAAGAGAGAGAGAGTTGAGAAAAATGGCGGTATACCGATAACCTCAAGTAAAAAGGAAAGAAGGAAGGCCATCCAACATAATCAAACTAGAAGGCATACACTAATAGAAACATGCTTTAAACACCAACTATCAAGATAAGCATAAACCGGGATCAATCTCACAAATACAAACCTAGAATGGAATAACTAAACCACCATAACCAATAGCTACTAATCAGAGTCAAGATAGAGAAAAGGAACCAAAACCCACAATCCGCTCAGAAGACCACACAATCAGAGCCTCAATAATATAGGACTCACTAGCCCCTCAATACTCAAAGACCAATTAATCGGAGCCTCAATAGGCTAACTGAGCGCATGTAAGATATAAAAATAGTAATATAGCAGATAACAAGAAAACAATCACAAAAATCAAGGAGGAAGCACAAGGAACTAGCACAAAGAGTAACCAAACAGGAGTTACAAGTACAACATGCTAGCACAGAAAGGATACATACACATGAACACATGTGAAAGAAGGAAGAACGCACATGGAGTCCTTGCACAATAATATTAGTAAAGAGAGAGAGAGAGTTGAGAAAAATGGCAGCATACCGGTAACCTCAAGTAAAAAGGAAAGAAGGAAGGCTATCCAACATAATCAAACTAGAAGGCATACACTAACAGAAACATGCTTTAAACACCAACTATCAAGATAAGTATAAACTGGGATCAATCTCACAAATACAAACCTAGAATGAAATAACTAAACCACCATAACCGATAGCTACTAATCAGAGTCAAGATAGAGAAAAGGAACCGAAACCCACAATCCACTCAGAAGATCACACAATCAGAGCCTCAATAATATAGAACTCACTAACCCCTCAATACTCAAAGTTCAATTAATTGGAGCCTCAACAGGCTAACACTTACCAATCCATCAAGAACCAAGGACCATAACAATCTCTATAAACTGACAGGAATAATATAATCTATCTACAGTCCCAACGACTATCCATTCAACTGAGGAACACAATCAAGTGAAAACAAACCCTCCGGCCACCCATATAATCGGTGCGTACACTGAACACATAATAAACAAGGGTGGAATCTGAGTGAATATGCATGATGATATGATATGATGAATCTGGAACCAAGTGTAATCACAGTGCCGTATGTCACCCTCTCTGGTGCCCTAAAGGCCCAATAGAGGCAGGATCCATGGAAGGAATTCTCTCGAGTACCTACTCTATCGTACACCCCTCCCTATGGTCACCTTCTACCTAAGCACTTGGTTCAAAATAGTAGGGTCCATAGAGATCTACTCGTAGACCACATACTAACATGAAACTCAATGTATCTCAACAATTGGGATCTGTAGTACGTGCCTGGATTCGATCTGAGTCTAAATCAGTAGTAGTAATCTCAAAAACCTCATCCAAGGATGCTCAGAGTGTATCCAGGTCTAAATCAGTAATCATATCTCAATAACCCTCATCAAGGGTGCCCGGAGCGTATCCGGATCTAAAACATTAGTAAATCAAGTCTGATGCTTGGTTTTACCGAGTCTAATATCATCTCAATAGATCTCAAAACAAGTCTAGCACCACAACTTAATTGGGTTTACTATAAGTATGAAAGCTAGTGATCAAAACATCGTAATATCCTCTTTTTACCGAGAGGTTTCATAAAAGCCAGTTTTAAAACCCTTTTAAAGTCATAATATCAAAAATGGGCCCTCAGGGCTATGCAAAGTTTAGAAAATCAATTATAGTAGGCCCGAAGCCAAATCAGTAGTTGAACATGCAGGGAAAACCTTTATGATGTATGATATGCTCGCAAACAATAGAGTAGCCCAAAATGGCTCACAAATAATTCCTATCGGCCCTACACTGGCTCAATAGCTCTACAACAAATATAACCAGCCTAGAAGGATATCTCTATGTACGGGACTCGCGGACATTTCCAAATAACCCACCATCTATGTTCTAGAGTCAATACAAGGACATACAAGACCACAAGGGTAATATACAATACACATGAATACTACAATGAATGCATGAATTAAACGGATAGAAAAGATGGGCAAGATCTGGGGTACCAACCTAATACAATCCACCCAAGGATACTAATTAATGTAGTTATAGCCTATATACATAGAGTCTAGGTAGGAAAAGCCAAAACCTACCTGTCATCCGATAACTAGCTGTGGGAGTAGCGTCGTCCAGGCTCGAACTACTCTGGGAAGCTCCAATTCATAATAATACTATCAACACAATAATCTAGGGATTAAAACAAGACTAACGACACCCATAATGCTATAAACATACCCGGGTCAAATTCTAGGTCACAAGCGGGCCTGTGGGCCCTACAACACAAAATTGGAAACGAAACACTCATATGTTACTTACAATTCCAGGAGCACATGCTCAAAATTTGAGCGGAATCGGACATGGAATGATGGCTAAAACAACCTACTAGTCAAGAGATTATCAAGGTCACATCCTTTCTGATTTTGAATCAAACAATTTGTTTTCTCTTTGATCGTAATCTTTTTATATACCTTTTAAATATTTTAAATTTATTAATTATTGTGACTTATTAAAATTTCTAGCAAAGATTAAAATTTTATAATATAAGAAAATTTCTCACGTAAGAATTTTGAATAAAAAGTTATATTATATTACCGTACCTTTGAGCCAGACAAATTGTGCCTACAGGATGGGCAGGCTGTACCTACGGGGTAGCAGTTAAATTATATTACCGCTCCTTTGGGCCGAGAAGGCCATGCTTATAGGATGGGTAGGCTGTATCAATGAGGCAACACTTACATGGTACCACAGAGCCTCAGAGTTATACTAATTCACGACATATGTACAGTCAGACAATTAAGATTAGATTATCATTGGGATCCAGGTAAGGGGGACAGTATGGGTATTTAGCAATTTTTGCACTTGTTAAGACTTATGACGATTGTATGCTATTTGTACCTGTCGGGCTTATGGGGGCCAGGTCAGGTTATTATTTGTTATGTGTCTAAATGCTTCATTATTGTAAGAAAGTAAGGTATTGTACTTCTATTTTACTCCTGCCTTTTTATTCAGTCCTTACAGTTCAATTTTAGTTTTTAGTTTGCCTTACATGCTCGGTACATTATCTTGTATTAATGCCCCATTGCCTGGGGTGCTACATTCATGCCTGTAGGTCCCGAGCAATAACCAAACAGACCTATCAGGTGCCATAGTCAAGATTTCAACGAGTTGGTTGACTCCTTTCCTTCCAGGGGGCGCCAGAGTCTCAGAGGTTTGCCTTTTTACTATTTATAGCTTTTGGGTTGGTTGGGCCCTATCCCACCAAGTATTGTATTTATAAAGGCTTACCGACTAGTCTGTTGGGTTTCATAGCTACGATGGTGGCCATTTTGGCCTTGTATATTTATTAGTTGTAGCTTGTTAGCCAGGTGGACCTTGTTGTTGTTGTGGTTGGAAGTTAGCAACTCATTGGCCTAGTTTATATTGTATATACATGTTTTAAGTTTATGTATAGAGATCATGGTGGCCTCGATGGCTCGCATAGAGTTTATGCTTTCATATATATCATAGTGGTCTCGACGGCCCAAACAGGACTTATGTGCTATCTGCTTATTGCTTTATATGAACTATTGGGAGTAGCTGTTTTCTTTCTAGAGCTTTCGACAGGGCCTTGCCGGTCGAGGTTAATTTTTAAGCCGAGATATACTTGTTTGTTTCCTTGATTATGTGTGGCTGCTATGCACCATTTCCAAATACTTTAGTAGGGTCAGCTTTGGCCTAAGTTTTGGCATCAGGTGCTTATAATGACCTGTTCCATCTTACTGAAAATATCTGCGGTAAAGGTATACAAGTCTCATTCATTATAGGGTTAGGATCAATTCTTTGGTATGTGAGTGCATTAGTTATGAATTAAGGTCATACAATACCCCTAGCACAAAGTTAAGTTGAAAATGCCCTTACCAATTTAGTTTCAGGCTAAGTTTAAACTAAGGTCAACTTCAAATGAGTACTTATCCTAGAATATGAGGAGTAATAGGGTCCAATACCTACCAAATTAAAGATCTCTGAGTCTTCTTTCCAATGCTACTAACCATTTGTTAATCCGCTTTCGGAGTAAATATTTATGACCATTTTACTAAAGGTTGTCCGTGCTAAAAAGCGGAGGCATCGATAGCAGGAATTAGGCCGCTATTGTGAGGCCACTACAGTGGGCTACATGCAGTTAAATGCAGTTTTCAAACCTAAAATGTTATTTTACTCCCAAAACTCGTTCAAGGTCAGGCTAGAGTAAGAGAGGGGAGATTTCTTTAGTTTTCCATTGATTTCCTCCTTCAAGGTAAGTCCTTCCATCAATCTAACACTCGTTTGATTCTTTAATCCTTAGAATAACATTAGATTGATCATAGTGGGGGTAGAAAGTTAACCTAGGTAGAGTTTTCAGTTGTAAAAGGAATTAATAGGTTGGAAATCCCTTGAATTTGAGTTAGTGTTGATAGATTATGTCCTTGGGACTAGAAATTGATCTAACCATTCCAAAATATAGAGTTTTTGAGTAGATTGGAGGGTAGAACTAGTGGGTTTGAACTCCAATGTATTTGTTTGAAGAGTAGTTTATTAATTACTCTTGTAATTATTATTATTAGATGATTTAGCCTTCAGAAATGTGAAGAAGAAGAAAGATCATCAGCGGCACAACTTACTTGTTACATCAATTTGGCACCCAGGTAGGCTAGGTTTAACTGAGTAGTATAGACCAAATTTTGATTTCATAATATCTTGTAGATTAATAGGAGATTTCATGCTTAGGCCTTCGGGCACGGAGTCTGGATGGCTGAAATGTATTGTTTGTCTTATTGTTTGGGGTAGAATTTACTATTATAAGTAATGTTAAACCTGTGATAGATTGATGTGTTTATATTAGGGTTGTTAATCTATGGATAATCATATTAGAGGTGTATTCTCGGAATTAGGGATGATTGATTGTAAAAGGGTTGCCAGGTCATAGCAGATTCATCAGGTTGGTAAATTGGGTGGAAAATTGTTTTTGTGGTAATGACAAAGTCTTCCTTATTAAGTGTTACCCTATGATTGTTCACCCCTGGATAATTGATTCATGGGACAGGGTCTTCAACCTAAGAATAACTTGAATGTAGGGGTTGCTAGCTAATAATGGAATCCCCGGCCTTGGTTTTTATAGTAAGGGAATGAGAGCAAGGAATGAAACTATGTTGTTGAATTAAAGTTAGATTTCATTGGGCTGAATGTTTACCTCAAAATGAGTATTTGAATCTAATGGATATGGCTTGATATGCTTACTTGTTTTAGCCGGGGGTTGATCTTTGGACATGCTGTATTTGATGAACTCAATGAATCATATCTTCTTATGATTGGTGTGTCAAATAAAGGTTGTTGTTTACATAAATGAATAACTCAAGTTGACCAAGGGTTTGGTGGTTATCTATTGTTGTAAATACATGCTTAAGGAAGGTAAAGGTTAAATGATATCCTAAGTGTTAATCACATATAATGAGGTTATGTTAAAGGCTTATTGACTGTACAAGTATGACTGCTTATTTCTCATTGTGATTGTGATTGTTATGATATCTGTTATTATTGTGGGATGTACCGGTATTTGGACATCTTCACGGGATTGGTTGATATTATTCATTGGTTAGATCGAGTGCCACGCCTTGTACAATTCTATGATTCATTACATGGTTGGCTCGGGTACCACATCTAGTACAACTTCATTGCATGGTTGGCTCAGGTACCATGCCTGGTACAGATTTATTGCATAGTTGGCTCAAGTACCACGCCTGGTATAATATTATTCATGGTTGGCTCGGGTACCACACCTGGTACAAGGTTGCATTGATATTTATTATATGTTGGTTCCTTGAGTGAACTGGGTTTATCTATTGTTGATATTCATTACGTGTTGGTTCCTAAGAGGGATGGGATTTATTGTTATTGGATATTTATATAGGTCATTGAGTGGCCGGGTGGTGTGTTTATGTGATAAGGTGGTTTCTTCTGTAAATCGGGGTTGCATGTTAGACGTCATAAATGATGTCCTAGTAATCCTTGGGTGGTCCGGGTTACTTGCAAGCTGTGACACAATTATATATGGTATGGTTACTTGCATAGTTGGGCATGAATTATATAGCTGCTGAGTCCGCTTGTTGACTGAGGGTATTATTGGTAGTCATATGGGCTTGGAGGACTCATGTTGTCTGGTAATATTCTGTTAATGTTGTACATTTGCCATTCCTATTTTGGCAAGAGTGACAGGCCAGCTAGCGGTGATTTCTGTGCTAGTTAGTTGCATGACTAGGGGTTGAGAGGCGTATTGCTTGGTGGGTCTAAGATGGGTGAGCTTGGAGGGACTAAGGTTCCTAGGGAGTCAGGTTTGACTGGGTTAGTAAACAAGGCTAGTATTTTGTGAGTGCCTGAACCGACGAGATGTCAAGGGTAAAGAACCTTGGGGGTTTAATATGCAGAACTCACAGGTAGTCTATTGTTTGTTTAAGGGCTAAGGGTCAAGGTGGTTGACTTAGGATCTTAAATTGAGTGACAAACCTGCTAACATGAATAGTTAGTAATTTGATTATGGGATTGAAACTTGGAAGGTATTTCTAGTGTCTGGCAAGATGGGCAAGCTTGGCGATTCTTAGTGTTATAAGGGGTCAGGTTATGACCGGGATACAAAGTTAGAATGCCTGCTAATGGTTGAGTTGGCAGCGGAATGAGATAGGGAGTCTTGGGAAAGAATAATAAGGTCCATGGATGATTTACCTAGGTAGTAAGAGTTTTTGATAAAGGACCTGGACCGTATAACTTTCAAGTTATATGTTTTCTTCTGATTATTTATCTGATATTATGTGGTGGATTCGGGTCGACCGATGATGCCTACCAATACATGTTATTTGTACTAATACTACTCTTGCTATACCTTTTTGGGTATAGTCTGGTTGCAGGATCAATTGTTGTTACTCGGGTGATACAGATAGAAGTCTCCAACAGCTTATACTCCTCTCTCTCCTATGATATGAGCTGTGTCTTATTTTACTTGTATTTCTCCTTAGAGCTCTTATACCTATTTAAACTAGTTCATAGGGAGTGTTTTATTTAAACTGTGTAATAGATTTCACTGCTCAAAGTTTTTTAACTATTTTTAAATATTAAAGGCAACTTTCATGTTTATTATTTATTTCTACAGGACTATTTTAATGGGGTGATAAGGGTTCTCCTATCTAGGTTCTTAGAGTAAGTGCCCGCACAGCCTGATAGTTGGGTCGTGATAGTGCCAGTTGCACCCCCCGAATTTAGGGCGTGACAAACTTGGTATTAGAGCAACGTCGTATCCTAGGGAGTCTGCATGCCGTATCTAGTAAAGTCTTGTTTATAAATGTGTTGTGCACCACATTCTATTAGTAGGAAGCTATAGACACTATTCAGGAAAGTTACCTGTCTTTTGCTCAAATCGTGCTATAAAGCTGAGTCACAAGGGTTGAGTTCTTCAACTTGTGATTGCTATTGGGTTGGTACTATTGCCAAACTTAATGATGATATAGACATCTCATGAATTCAATCTATTGCACAAAACATCACGGGCTCTGACATCAGTAATATATGGTTGAGAGGGCCAAGAGAGAGCAGTAGAAGGGTGATAGGCCCACTAGTTTCAGACAGAGGCTTAGGGTGGTTCCAAGCTTTAGTATTCAAGAAGACCACCTAGACCCTATGATAAGTTGGTAAATTACCAACTTATTTAGCCTTTAATCTTATACTTTTTCTATCCTAAGTGAGAGAAAATAGTGCATTTGACACGATTTACTTCTACTTTACAAGTACATGTGATTAGAAGTGATCGAGTGAGGAATCAGATGAAAATAAGTCAAAATGGAGAATTTTTTGGAAATCTGGGCGAATCAGTGTGATTACGCTGATTTGGCGTGATTACACTGAATTGACACGATAGTGCTGAAGAAAATGGTCAATGCTGGTCAAGACACATGCGCGATCGTGCCTAGATAGTGAAATAGAGCTACATAGTGTTAGCGCCTTGAGCGCGATAGCGCTAGTTTAGCGCAATGGTGCTTCACTGTGCCTTAGCAAGCAATGGGCAGAATTGACATTTCACACGGATCTCCAACACAGATAAAACACCTCTCATCCAATTGGGAAAGCATATTTGGCATTTTCACACTATTTTGGCAAGCTTAGAGAGCAAGTTCATGACCCAACACCATTGAAGTGAAGTTAGGATGATTCTATTGTAAATACCTGTAAATTCCTTTCTTCAAACTC
The DNA here is from genome assembly GCA_003996215.1 of Jaltomata sinuosa. Classification (NCBI taxonomy): domain Eukaryota; kingdom Viridiplantae; phylum Streptophyta; class Magnoliopsida; order Solanales; family Solanaceae; genus Jaltomata; species Jaltomata sinuosa. The sequence continues at coordinate 691,710 of QJPP01000491.1, read as the reverse complement.
TTATTCTAATTTAATGAATTGTAGGTGTAATTGTTGATTTGAGATTGGGTTGTTGTATCAGAGATTATACTTTATTTGGGTATTGAATTCTTATTTTATTCTTTTTCTTGATTAAATTGTGTGGGCCTATTGAATCTTTCATGCTTTAATTATATAATTGATGGTTGCAAACATTGACTTAGCTTACTAATTGTGTTCTTTCTTGAGAGAAGAGTTCTTCAATTGGGTAAAGGTTCAATAGTAGGAATTTGGGGTTTTCACCATAGATCAAGGCTAGAAATAGTTTGATCAAAGGAAATTCCCATCTAAGAGTCAAAGCTAGGAATAGTTTGATTCACCCAAGCCGATTTGGTTGTTTTGTTGCCTAACCTTAGAGATTCGAGAGAACCCATAGAGGATAAATGTTTGATTGGTTGAAAGATGATTAAACATACTTTTAACCAAGTCTACCTATGTGTTAATTGGGTGTAAGTCTTATGAATTGAATTCCCATTCCCAATTCTCCCTTGTTATCCTTGCTTGGTGAAAGCCATTAATCAAACCTATCTTTTATTTGGTTATCATTTATCTTTGTTTTAGTTTCTAAACAAAACCCCCCAAAACATTTTACCTTTTTGCTTCTTGAACATTAATAAATTGCTTTAATTTTTTATCATCTCAATAGCCTATACATTGTTCTTTGTGGGATCAATCTGATACTCGTTGGGTTACTTATTTATTTTGTACGACAATCATAACACCTTTTTTGAAAGAGTACTTTTGAATGTCATCACCCTACCACACACAGTCCCAGGGTGGCAGGTTGGATCACCAGGGGCAGGCAAGTCCAAGTGAGAGCTTACAAGCGTAAAGCTCGCAACAGTATAGGGTCCCAGAGAAGCCTAGATTAGTTGTGGTGCATTGTGATACTTGCAGTATCCACATGCAGAGAAATGACTTAAGAGATCCACAATATGCTATTTTCGTGGCCAAGAGGGTCATATACAAAGATATTGTCCGTTTAGGGACCAACAAGGTTCAAAACAGACAGATAGATTAGCAACAAGATTATCTTCCTCAATATATCCTATAGAGTGTGGTTCCCAAATTTTATCAGGTAAAGGTCAAGGCCAAAAGAGAGCATTCAGTTCTGGCAGTGGCCTGAATCACTCTTATGCACTGATAAGTCTTCAGGATTCAGAGTCATCACCAGATGTTGTGACAATTGGAGACTTTATTATCACCAGGAGGATTTACCGAGGTTGTATGGTAGAGATTGATAGCCATCAGACCTTTACAGACCCGATAGAGCTAGAGATACTTGACTTTGATATTATTATGGGCATGGATTGGCTGGCATCTTGTTATGCAAATGTTGACTATTGAGCAAGGATTGTTAGATGTCACTTTCTAGGGGAAGTAGTTCAGAAATAAAAGGGTAATGCAGCAATGTCGAAAGATAGGTTTATTTCCTATCATCAGGTAAGGAAAATAATGGCCAAAGGCGGTATTTACCATATTATCCAATTTTAAGATATTGATGCTAAGACATCAACTCTTCAGTTTATTCCAGTGGTTAATGAGTTTCCAGATGCATTTGTAGATGAGATTCCTGGTATTCCCCTAGAATAGGAGATTAAGTTTTCTATTGACACATTATCAGATGCTCAGCCAATATAAATTCCTCCATATAGAATTGCACCAGTAGAATTGAAGGAATTAAAGGAGCAACTGAAAGATTTATTAGATAAGGGCTTCATCAGGCCTAGTATGTCACCATGCGGTGCACCAGTGTTATTTGTGTAAAAGAAAGATGACTCATTGCAGAAGTGTATAGACTACCAAAAACTGAATAAGGTAACTATAAAGAGCAAATATCCATTACCAAGGATTGATGTTTTTTTTTACCAATTGCAGGATACCTAATGCTTCTCAAAGATTGATTTACGTTCAGGGTACCATCATGTACGAGTTTGGGAGAGTGATATTTTAAAGACAACCTTCTGGCTCAGATATGGCTATTTTGAGTTTCTTGTGATGTCTTTCGGGTTGACAAATGCCCCAGAAGTATTTATGGACACGATGAATAGTATATTCAGGTCATTCATAGACTTGTTCATTATTGTATTTATTAATGATATTCTAGTTACATTCTCAGCCAGAGGTCAAGCATAGAGATCATCTCTGAGTAGTACTTTAGGTACTCCGAGATTAGAGGTTGTATGGTAAGTTCTCAAAGGGTGAGTTCTGGTTGCATTTCGTGGCCTTTTTGGGACATATTGTGTCAGATGCTAGTATTCAGGTTGACTTATAGAAGATTAAGCCGTAAGGACTTAACGTAGACCCACAACCCCAATAGAAGTTCATAGCTTGCTAGGGTTAGCAGGGTATTACAGAAGTCTTATAGAAGGATTTTCTTCACTTTCAGCACCCTTGATAAAACTGACCCAGAAAGCAGCTAAGTTTTATTAGACCATAGCGTGCAAGTGGAGTTTCTAAGATTTAAAAGATAGATTTACTTCAGCCCCAATTCTGACCTTACCAGATGGTCTAGAGGGCTACACAATTTATTGTGATGCTTTAAGAGTTAGGCTGGTTTATGTTCTGATGTAACACGGAAAGGTAATTACTTATGCTTCTAGACAATTAAAGAAGAATGAGAAGAACTACCCGACTAATAATTTAGAGTTGGCTGTATTTATTCATGCCTTAAAGATTTGGAGACATTACTTGTATGGCATTCATGTTGATATATATATACAGATTATAAGAGTCTCTAGTATATTTTTAGATAGAAAAAGTTGAACCTACAACAGCGTTGATGGCTTGATGTAATGACCCGTTCCATCACTACTGAAAATATCTAGGGTAAAGTTATATGAATCTAATTTATCATAGGTGTTAGGATCAATTCCTTGGTATTTGAGTGCATGTAGTTATGAATTAAGGTCATACAATGCCCCAAGCACAAAGTTAATTTGAAAGTGTCCTTACTGATTTAGTTTCGGGCTAAGTTTAAACTAAGGTCAACTTCAAATGACCACTCTTCTTAGAATATAATAAGTTATGGGGCTCAATACACACCAAATTAAATGTCTCCGAGTCTTCTTTTCAATGCCATCGACCATTTATTAATCCACTTTTAGAGTAAAAAGTTATGACCATTTTACTGAAGACTATTTGTGCTGAAACGTTAAGGCTGCTATAGCAGGATCAGGCTGCTATAGCAGGCTACCTGCAGTTAAATGCAATTTTTAGACCTAAAATATTATTTTACTCTCCAAACTCATTCAAGGTTAGTCTAGGGCAATGGAGGGACGATTTCATCAGTTTTCTATTGATTTTATCCTTTAAGATAAGTTCTTCCATCAGTCTATGACTTGTTTAATTCTAAAATCCTTAGAGTAACATTAGATTGATCATGGTGGGGGTAGAAATTTAACCCAAGTGAAATTTTCTAGTGTAAAGTGAATTAATAGGTTGAAATCCCTTGAATTTGAGTTAGTGTTGATAGTTTATGTCCTTGGGACTAGAAATTGATTTAACCATTCCAAAATATAGAAATTTTGAGTAGATTGAAGGGTAGAAAACCCTAGAATGACAAGTTTAGGCATAAGATAGGGTTAAAATTAATAAAATTTAGGTTATATGCCTAGAATCAGTAGAACAATTGTTCAATTGTTGTTTTATTGTTATTGTTAGATCGAGATCGAATTAAGCAACAAGAAAAGGCAAGACAACTAAGTAATAGTGCACTCCGTAACAGCAGCTTGGCCCCCAAGTAGATTATGGTTTATGAGTAGTAGACTGTGGTTAGAAATTCTATTCATAATATAGACTTGACGAGAGAAATCATGCTTAGGCCTGCAGGCATAGAGTTTGGATTGATGAAACATGGAATTATTATAATAAAGACCTAATTATGTGTTATTATGTTAATGTATGAATCCGTAATGGGTGTTTAATAGTTGTATGACTCCACGGTAGATTATAGTATGAATTATGTGAATATAGATGATAAGGAGATTGTGTGAGCTTATAACCTAGTGATTCAGCCTAATTCCATAAAAAGGGTAAACTTAGTACTATATGTGTTTGGAAAATTGGATAATCTTGCTTAACATTAGTGATGAGAACTGATTATGGTATAAAGAGGTGGTCACATAATTTAAGAGCCTAAAGTCAAGTTAGGCTAAGGGTTAGAAAGTAAAAGGTATAAAGGTGTATAACTAAAACTAGATTGTTTGTTGAATAGAGTTGAATGACTAGCTAAAGGAGTAGGGTCTTGAACCTAATAATGACTTGAATGTAAGGGTTGTTAGATAATAGAGGAATCCCTGGTCTCTGTATAATAAATGAGGATTGGATTAGTGAATGAATTTATGAATGTTGAACTAAAATTTAGACTCCATTGGATTGAATGTGTACCCCTAAAATGAGTACTTAAACTCAATAAATATGGCGTGATAATGCTTACTTGAATAAGCCATGGATTGGTCTTCGGAATGCTGTAATTGATGAAACCAATGAATCATATCTACTTGTGATTTGGTGTGTTAAAGAATGATCATTGTTTACATGAAATGATTAACTCAAGCTAACCAAGTGTTTGGGTGGTTGTCTATTGTTGCAATGCACGCTTAAGGAAGGTAATTGTTAAATGATATCCTAAGTGTCAATCACATATAATAAGATTATATTAAAGTCTTGTTGACTGTACAAGAATGATTGCTTATTGTCATTGTGGTTGTGATTATTATTATATCTATTATTATTGTGGAATGTATCAGTACTTGGACATCTTTACAGGATTGGTTGATGTTATTTATTGGTTTGCTCAGGTACCACACTGATATAGTATCTATGATTCATTGGTTGGCTCGAGTACCATGCCAGTACAGTACATGGACAAGAGCTCGTCCACTACAAGTCATGGCTAGTGGGCGACCATAAGACCCTTAGCATATATGTACAAGGTATTGGTGAGTGTGACAGTTCTTTCAGTGAACCGGATTTATGATTATTGTTGTTTATATTGGTTCTATGAGTGAACCGAGTTATATTATGACTGTCATTGTGGGTTCCTTGAGTGAACTAAGTTTTAATGTTGACTGATATATTTAGGATCCTTTAGTGGTCCATTTACTTGGCATATATTTAGAATTCTTATGGAGTCCAGTTACTTGGCATATATTTGGAATTCTTGTGTGGTTCAATTTATGGACATATATTTGTGATCCTTGAGTGGTCTGGGCTAAGGATATAAAAGAATGACATATTTTTGTTATTGTCTACTTACTTGTGCATTTGATATAAGGTGTAATTTATTGTTGTAGAGTCATGGTTGCTGACTTGGTTAATATTGGTAATCAGGGTCTTGACTTGGTTTATTATCTATATTGATTACATGTGACTAAATTATATGTTGATGGTTGAAGAGGCTAAATGATTTATGATTTAGGTAAAAGTAATTGTTAAGCGTTCAGGGTTGTACCTGTTTACAAGGTTATGGTTATGTGTTCTCATTTATTATTGAGGTTAATTGAGGGGTAAGTGGAACATATTGACTACATGTAATGAATTGGATAAAACTAAGTCAGTGAGGATAAGGATGGAAATACTCTTAGGTAATATGAGGGATAAAGATAGCATAAGTGGATGAAAGTGATGTAGATTAAATAGTTACATAAGCTATCATGCTTTCTTTTTGTGATTTTTATATTGTGTTTACGTGATCTAACCCTGGTCGATCGATGATACCTACTAGTATGTGTTGTTTATACTGATACTACTCTTAATATACCCCTTTTTGGGGTATAGTCTGGTTGCAGGATCAATTGATATTTCTCCGGTGACGTGGATAGTGATCTTCAGCAGCTTCTACTCATCTCATTCCTATGTGGGAGCTATGTCTTGGTTTTTGTACTTCTTTTAGAAGCTCTTGTACCTATTAAGACTAGGTCCTTGGGGTAACTTTTCTTTTGTACTTAAGGTTTTGTAAAGCGGTTGTATTGAATAAAAGGATTTATTATTTTCAAAGACTTTTTTGCGTATTTTATTATTGGGTGGTAAGGGGTTCTCCTACCTAAGGGGATTAGAGTAGGTGCCCTCGCGATCTGATAAGTTGGGTCGTAGCAAGTTGGTATCCGAGCCTAGGTTACCGATCTCCCAGTACAAAAGTAAATATCGTATAGAGTCCTACAGATTAATGTGTTGATGTCCATATCTAATCTTTGGGAAGCTATGAGGTATTCTAGGGAATTTTTGCACTTCTTTCCTTTCCTCTTGTGCGGTCCGTATGGTTGCTTGTATGGGTTAAGTCTAATTGGTATCTCTCGATTCTAATTGATATCTCAACGAGGTATATGGATGTCACTTTACTTTGTTTGGAATGACACATGCAATAGAAATTGAAACTGAGAAGGTTCCAATTGGTATCTGTAAGGGTTGTATGTAAAATTTTAGATGATCAACTCATGGTCATCAGGAACGCGAGTGGAAGTATGTTTAAGGGAATACAAAGGATGACTTACTTGATTATGAATTTTTCTGAGTTCATGTTATTGTGAATTGTAATTTCTTGGTTAACTCTGAATCAGTGATAGGTAAGTGTTGTAAATTGTCATGCATTGTATAGTGTGTGATAGAATTTGACTACTATTGTTGCTTGTCTTATTGGTAGTAATATAAAGGTTTAAATTGGTGCATAAGGTTAATGGAGTTTTATACTTATGTGTATCATACTTGCTTGAATGATTATGAAATGGTGAATTGTGAAAGGTTATAACTGTCACAACCCGAAACCGGGCCATGATGGTGTCTACATAACCCCTTCGGTAGATAAGCCGAAACCCAACAATTGCGGAAGACAGTAATAATAATTAAACTAAGGAAATTCGGAAGATATAATGAAAAGACAGGGCCAATAGCATATATACATACCAACGTAAAAAATATACAAAAGATGGCCCTAAAGTGATCAAATAGACAAAACAACACGAGAACCAACCCGGACCTGGTGTCACTAGTACAAGAGAGACTAAGCAAGGAGTAGCTATAAAACAGACTCTGTCTATCCAAAATACAAAAATATAGACAGAATATACAAGATGGAAAGCATGTAAAGTCTCCAAGAATCGTCGGGAGCTCACCGCGATCCGAACTGCAATAGGCCTCGAACGACAGCAGGGTCAATGAGGGTGACTCGTACTAGGTGCTGCATCAGAAAAAGATGCAGAGTGTAGTATGAGTACCAAGACAACGGGTACTCAGTAGGAATCATAGGCTGACCGAGAGCAGAAAGATAATATATAAATAATAGATATAGGAAAGTAACTAAAATTACAGGGATCCACCTAAATCTAGTTATAAAGCCGAGCACATATCAATAATACAACAAGGTGAAGAACATACAATATCAAGCCAAATCCAGAGACAATCCACGTGCCAAAGCAAATGTAATGCGATGCACGATGATGCATGCGTGAATGCAATAAAATATAAACCCAGAATACCGCATCGGGCGCCCAGAATACCGCATCGGACTATGCATATAAATATGTGAAAGTAAAATACCTGAAATAATGCATCGGGCTATGCATACATATATATATATATATATATAAAAGTAAAATACCTGGAATAACGCATCGGGGGTCCGAAATACTGCATTGGACTATAAATATATGCATAAAATAGTATTTTTCCCATTTTCCTTCACAAATCTGAAGTAATACTCAAAGTAATTTGTTTAAGTCCAAAAATCACCACAATCGTAGTAAAGCCTCATTTCAAATCAACATCCTTGAAATCCACCTCCATGTTGTACCAATGATATGCCATGAAATGTGAGTACGAAATATTCACAAACTAAGAAAGATCACACACCATCAGGCAAAACGGGGCAGAAATACCCTCCAAACCAAGAGAACTGACCTGGAACACTGTCCAAATCCAAGCGATGGCCTGGGGACCATAGTTACACACAATGATAGAATAAAGCGGGTAAAACAAAGCATAAAAGCAAAAACCACCGGGAGTCTCTATTCTACCTCTAAAGCCTCCTAAAAGCATACTAAGGATTCTATACTAGCCAAATAGATAAAGCATGCTCCTAGGCTAAGGATAACATAACAGTTCTAGACTAAAAACCCGAAATGGCCAATTAAAGTGATAACAGGATTTAAGCCTAAATTCTACCTAATATCCAACCTAACATTCCAGTAACACATAAATATATATAATCTAACTAAACTCAGTTTAGAAGGTAAACCGTAACCTACCTCGGGGCCGAACTGCAAGTAGGAACCATCACTCATGTGCCTTCCCCTTTCGAACTGCCTCAGAAAGCTACTACGCTATCAAGAATATAATCTAGGTTTCAAGACGAGAAGAACAACACCTATATTGCTACATGGAAAATCAGGCCGAGAATCGAGTTGAAAAAATGACCCTCAGGGCCCGTGCAACGAAACAGAAAATAAATTTCACAATTATGCTCGTGGTGGGTTAAGGAACCCATGCCCAAAGTTTGGGCGCAAATGGAGCTTGTTTAGGGGCCCAAAACATCCCCAAAGTGCTACTAGTTTACGGGATCAAAACGGGATAAGATTGGAATTAAAGGCGGAATCTTACCCCAACCAAGAGAAGTACGCCGCATAGGTGAGTTGCACGAACTCTAGAACTTGCAGCCCCAAGAATCAGATTTCTACAAGGGATGTCCCAACTTTAAGAATTAACAACAATGGAGTTTTAGCGGGAGAATTACGAGAATTAACACGAAAGGAGGAGAGGGGTGATGAGGGGACTTACCGGATGAAGAACACTGAAGCTAGGGAGCTAGAAATTTGAGCTTGGGAGCTCAGCTATGGAGTTGTTTGAAATTGTGAAGGAGAAAACAAAGTTGGAGTTTCTAAATAGCTGCAAGGGGTCCTTCTTCGCAATCGCTAAGGACCCCACGCATTCACGGAGAACAGATGACCCGAACATCGCAATCACGACGGTCCAGCCTGCGTTCGCGAAGAGGAAAGTTGAGTCGGGTCCTAGCCGGCTTCATCGCAAATGCAACGATCAACATTCGCGATCGTGATGGTAAAAAAACTAGACCATCGCGAACGTGATGGAAGCTCTGTGATTGCGAAGACCGAAATGGTCTGCAACAATATTGCAGCAACCAACAATTTCACCAAGGCCAAAAGTTTATTCAACGGATCCTCGGGATTCATCTGGAACCCCTTGAACACAAATCAACCATGCTACCATACCTGAAATGGCATTCCAGATTCAATGGAATTGACGAAACTCCCAACAGAGATCATTTTAATGAAAAGTGGGCCCCGCGCCCAAAACCAACTCGGGACTCAAAACCCAAAAAATAAGTCTGCAAGCCCCGGGACCCAAACCAAAGGTCCCCCTAGCCCAAAGTTGACATTCCGGAGCTAACGGCGCTGACGAAATTTTCATCTAAGGCTGTGTTCTCTGAATGTTGACAAAAGTCAACCCTACCAGCCAAACTAACTTGAAAACCCACAAAGCAACACGAAACCAAACCAAAAGTACTCAGATCCAGACCAATGGTCCCACTAGACCAAAATCCCCGTCCGGAGCCATCAAAACTGTCGGGATTCGATTCTGAGCATGTTTACCAAGAAAGTTGACCGAAGTCAAAGATTTTCTAAGTTCAAGTTCTAAAATAGGCAAATGGTCATAACAACCTAATGAACGGCCCGAGCACCAAACAATCGTCTCGATAAGTCATAAATGACCTGTAGCCGCTGAGAGAAAGCTCAAAATACAGAAAAAGCATGGAAAATGGAAAATGACCTGGAGGGTCATTACAACATCCACTACTAAAAGAACTTTCGTCTGCGAAAGTTAGAAAAAAGATAGTACCTAAAGACTTGAAAAAACAAGGATAACGGGTCCGCATGTCGGTCTTGATCTCCCAAGTAGGCTTCTCGACAGGACGATTCCGCCACTGAACCTTAACTAACGGAATCTCCTTCGACCTCAACTTCCTAACCTGCCTGTCAAAAATAGCAACAGGCTCCTCCTCAAAGGCTAAGGACTCATCCTACTGAACCGACACCAACTGAAGCACATGAGACTCATACGGAATATACCACCGTAGTATAGAGACACGAAACACATGATGCACATTAAAAAGAGCAGGAGGTAAGGCTAACTCATAAGCAACCTCTCCAATACAATGAAGGATCTCGAAAGGCCCAATGGACCTCGGACTGAGCTTACCCTTCCTCCCGAACCTCATCACGCCCTTCATGGGCAATACCCGAAGGAATAGACTGTCACCCATCATGAACTCTAGATCTCGAACCCTCCGGTCAGCATAGATCTTCTACCTACTCTGGGCAGTGCAAACTCTCTACTGAATAACCCGAACTCTATCTATAGAATCACGAAGCAAGTCGGTACCCCATGGCCAAACCTCAAAATCATCGAACCAACCAACCGGAGACCTGCATTGCCTACCATACAAAGCCTCGAACAGAGCCATCTGAATGCTAGAATGGTAACTATTATTATATGCAAACTCTGCCAAGGCTAAACACTGGTCCCACTGACCTTCAAAATCAATAACATAGGCTCGCAACATATCCTCCAGAACCTAAATAGTACGCTCTGACTGACCATCTGTCTGCAGATGAAAAGCGATGCTAAGCTCCACTCTAGTACCCAACTCTCTCTGAATAGACTGCCAGAAGTGCGAAGTGAACTGAGTACCTCGGTCAGAGATGATAGAAACTGGCACACTATGCAAATGGACAATCTTCCGAATATAGATCTGAGCCAACCTCTCGGAACTGTAGGAAGTCTGAACCGATAGAAAGTGAGCAGACTTTGTCAACCTATCCACGATAACCCAAATAGCATTAAATATCCACAAAGTGCGTGACAAACTGACTACAAAGTCCATGGCAATCCGCTCCCATTTCCATTCTGGAGGGTAGCCTCTAAGACAAACCACCGGGCCTCTGGTGCTCAAACTTCACCTGCTGATAGTTCAAGCACCTAGATACGAAAGCTGAAATATCTCTCTTCATCCCACACCACCAGTAGTGCAGCCTCAAGTCACGGTACATCTTAGCTACCCTAGGATGAATGGAATATCTAGAATAATGAGCCTCCTCCAATATAAATCTGACCAAGTCACCAACTCTAGGAACGTAGATACATCCCTGGATCCTCAGAACACCCTCTGAATCTAAAGTTGCCTTCCTAGACTCACCACTCAACACCTTGTCACGGATGATCCTCAATCTCGCATCATCAAATTGTTGTGCCCAAATCTACTCCAACAAGGAAGATCTAGCCTCAACACAAGCAAGAATACGGCGCAACTCAGAAATGTCAAGTCGAACCAACCTATTAGCCAAGGACTGGACGTCCCAAGGTAAAGGTCGCTCCTCTGTAGCTAAGAAATCCAAGCTACCCATACTCACCGCCTTTCAGCTCAAGGCATCTGCTACCACGTTTGCGTTGCCCAGATGATAGAGAATAGAGATGTCATAGTCCTTCAGTAACTCCAACCACCTACGCTGCCTCAAATTTAGATCCTTCTGGCTGAAAATGTACTGAAGACTACGATGGTCAGTAAAGATCTCACAATGCATTCCATAGAGATAATGCCTCCACATCTTCAATGCAAAGACTACCGCTGCTAACTCCAAGTCATGTGTGGGGTAATTCCTCTCGTGAACCTTCAACTGTCTGGAAGCATAAGCAATAACCCGACCCTGCTGCATTAACACACAACCCAAACTAATACCTGAAGCATCACAATATACGGTGAAACCCTGACCCTTGACGGAAAGGGTAAGAATCAGAGCTGAAGTCAACAAGGCCTTGAGCTTTAGAAAGCTCACCTCACACTCGTCTGACCACTGGAAGGGAATATTCTTCTGAGTCAATCTAGTCAATGAAGCTGCTATCGAAGAAAATCCCTCCATAAACCATCTGTAATAACCTGCTAACCCAATGAATCTGCAAACCTCGGTAGGAGAAGTAGGCCTAGCCCAATCACGAACTGCTGCAATCTTCATCGGATCTACCATAATCCCATCCTTGGACACCACGTGCCCCAAGAATGCTATAGACTCAAGCCAAAACTCACACTTAGTGAATTTGGCATACAACTTATGGTCTCGCAAGGTCTGAAGTACAACTCTAAGATGTTGCTCATGCTTCTCTCTACTCCTCGAATAAATCAGAATGTCATCGATGAACACAATCATAAATGAATCTAAGTAGGCACTGAACACACGGTTCATCAACTCCATAAATGCTGCTGGGGCATTAGTCAGCCTAAAAGACATGACTAGGAACTCATAATGGTCGTATCGTGTCCAAAATACAGTCTTTGGGATGTCCTCAGCCCTAATCATCAACTGACGATAGCCGAACCTCAAATCTATCTTAGAGAACACTGTTGCACCTTGTAGCTGGTCGAACAAATCATCAATACGCCACATTGGATATATGTTCTTAACGGTCACCTTATTTAACTGCCTGTAGTCGATACACATACGCATAGACCCGTCTTTCTTCTTCACAAACAGAACCAGAGCACCTCACAGAGATACACTAGGCCTAATGAACCCTCTACCCAACAGATCCTGGACCTGATCCTTAAGCTCCCTCAACTCAGCAGGTGCCATCCGATATGGCAGAATGGAAATGGGCTTGGTGCCCGGCTTGACATCCATACCAAACTAAATGTCACGATCAGGAGGAAGACTCGGAAGATCAGAAGGAAACACATCCAAATACTCACAAACCATAAGAATAGACTCAAGAGGAGGTGTGTTGGCACTAGTATCACGGATGTAGGCAAGATAAGCTAAGCACCCCTTCCCAACCAACTGATGGGCACTCAGAAAAGATATAACTCCCCTCGGCATATGGCTATCAGCTCCCTTCTATATGATAAGAGGGATACCAGGCATCCGAAGAGTGACAGTCTTGGCGAAGCAATCTAAGACCACATGATAAGGAGACATCCAATCCATGCCCAAGATCACATCAAAATCCACCATATCAATAACAACCAAGTCTACCCACGTGTCGTACGCCAAGATAGTCACCACGCAAGCCCGATACACCTGATCCACTACTAAAGAATCACCTACTGGGGTAGATACACGCAAGGGCGCAGACAAGGACTCACAAGCAGACTCCAGAGGAGTAGCATAATAAGTAGATACATATGAGAATGTAGACCCTGGATCAAACAAAGCAGAAGCAGACTGATGGAAAATGAAGATCGTACCTGTGATCACAACATCTGAAGCCTCGGCCTCTGTCCGGCCCGGAACTGCATACATGTGGCCCCAACCGCCACAACCACCTGACCTACCAGACTAAGAACCACCTCTAGTACCCTGGGAACTACCCCTACTACCCTGTGAACCACCTCTACCTGGTGGCACTGGAGCCCTGAGGGCCTGAACCAACTGATCCTATTGCCTTGGGTGCTGTGCTATCAGACACTCTCTAGAAAAGTGTCCCACCTCACCACACTTATAACAACCCCGACCCCATATACTCTACTGTGAAGACCCGATCAAATCAAAATGACCACCATGGCCTGTAGACCCTGAATAAGCACCTCGTGAAGAGGTAACCATACTCAGGCTACTCTGACCCTCAGTAGTCTGTAATGCCACCTGAACAGGCCAGCTCAGCTAGATATGCTGGTGGTGCTGACCCCTACTATAGTAGCCTCTACCACGACCCTATGAACCACTAAAATTGCCCTGATGGCGGGGCCTCTTACCGCTGCCCCCTTGGGCCTCGTGAAGTACACCCTCAATAGTACGGGCATGATCAACTACCTCCAGAAAAAACTGACCCGATGCTACCATACCCTCTGTGGCCAAGCGGAGATTCAAGGTCAAACCTCAAACAAACTGGCGTACTCTCTCGTGCTCGGTGGGCAGAATCATAGTGGCGTGTCTGGACAACTGATGGAACCAAACCTCATACTCTGATACCATCATGGAGCCCTGCTCCAACCCAACAAACAGATCCATCAGACGCTCCCTCATGCTACGTGGTACATACTTCTCCATAAAGGCTGCGGAGAACTGATCCCAAGTAAGTGGAGGTGACCCGACTAGTCTGCAAGCAACATATGACATCCGCCACTCCTTCGCTGGGCCATCCAGCTGAAACACGGTGTAATCTACTCCATGTGACTCGACTAACCCCAAATTATGTAACCTCTCCTGGCAGCTGGTCAAAAACTCATGCGCATCCTCCCTAGAAGCACCTGAGAACCTCGGAGGACCTAATCTCAAGAACCTACCAAGTATCTTCTGTTCCTCAAAAGACATAACTGGCACGGATGGAAGAGGAGAGCAACTATAGGGACTGGTAATACCTCAAATCTGGGAGCCGCAGTAGCAGGCTGCGCTTCTGAACCCTATGCCACCGCCTGAGCTGAAGTCTGAGCCTCACCTCAAACCTAAGACCCAATCGGAGTGCTCAGCGAAGCTACTAGTGGAGTCATACCCTCAAGGAACCCCAACAATCGAACAAAGTGTCCTGTAATACTAGGGTAGCCATAAAACCTACCGGATGTTGGGCTGGCCCCACATCCTTTGGCTCATACTGAACCTCATCCACTCTAATCTCAGGCTCTAGTGATGGTAGTCTAGCCCAGGCCTGAGCTGCCACAGTAGCCCGTGCCCTACCTCGACCTCTGGGTCGACCTCTACCTTGTCCCCTAGCTGGGGCTCTAACTGCGGGAGTAGGGGCCTCGTCCTCACCCGGTGCAGATTTCGTTCGAACCATATGAGAAAGAGTGAAACAAAGGTACTTAGAAGTTGGTCAAGTCAATAACGTATGACAAAGAATCAAACAAGGCAACATATTTCCTAGGAATGTCCTATAGCCTCTCGTAGATTGGATATGGATGTCATCGTATCGATCCACGAGACTCTACTAGACACTTTGCTCTTGTACTGGGGAGACCGGTGAGCCTAGTGCTCTGATACCACTCTGTCACAACCCGAAATCAAGCCGTGATGGCATCTACATAACCCCCATAGATAAGCCAAAACCCAATGATAATGGAAGACAGTAATAATAATTAAACTAAGGAAATGTGGAAGATATAATGAAAAGACAGGGCCAATAGCATATATACATACCAACGTACAAAATATACAAAAGATGGCCCTAAAGTGACCGAATAGACAAAACAACACGAGAACCAACCCGGACCTGGTTTCACTAGTACAACAGCGACTAAGCAAGGAGTAGCTATACAATAGACTCTGTCTATCAAAAATACAAAAATATAGACAAAAATACAAGATGGAAAGCATGTAAAGTCTCTAAGAATTGTCGGGGGCTCACCGCGATCCAAACTGCAATAGGCCTCGAACGACAAGAGGGTCAATGAGGGTGGCTCGTACTAGGTGCTGCATGAGAAAAAGATGCAGAGTGTAGTACGAGTACCAAGACATTGGGTACTCAGTAGGCATCATAGGCCGACCGAGCGCAGAAAGATAATATATAAATAATAGATACAAAAAAGTAACTAAAATTACAGGGATCCACCTAAATCTAGTTATAAAGCCGAGCACATATTAATAATCCAACAAGGTGAAGAACAGACAATATCAAGCCAAATCGAGAGACAATCCACGTGCCAAAGCAAATGTAATGCGATGCGCGATGATTCATGCGTGAATGCAATAAAATATAAACCTGGAATACCGTATTGGGCGCCCGGAGTACCGCATCAGACTATGCATATAAATATGTGAAAGTAAAATACCCGGAATAATGCATCGGGCTATGCATATACATATATATGAAAGTAAAATACCCAGAATAACGCATCGGGGGTCCGGAATATCGCATCGGACTATAAATATATGCCTAAAATAGTATTTTTCCCATTTTCCTTCCAAAATCCAAAGTAATACTCAAAGTAATTTGTTTAAGTCCAAAAATTACCACAACCTTAGTTAAGCCTCATTTCAAATCAACATCCTTGAAAACCACCTCCATGTTGTACCAATGATATGCCATGAAATGTGAGTATGAAATATTCACAAATAGAGAAAGATCACACACCATCAGGAAAAATGGGGCAAAAATACCCTCCAAACCAAGAGAACTGACCTGGAACTCCATCCAAATCCAAGCCATGGCCTCGGGCCCACAGTTACACGCAATGATATAATAAAGCGAGTAAAATAGAGCATAAAAGTGAAAACCACCAGGAGTCTCTATTCTACCTCTAAAGCCTCCTAAAAGCATACTAAGGATTATATACTAGCCAAACAAATAAAGCAAGCTCCTAGGCTAAGGATAGCATAACGGTTCTAGACTAAAAACTCAAAATGGCCAATTAAAGTGATAACAGGATTTAAGCCTAAATTCTACCTAATATCCAACCTAACATTCCAGTAACACATAAATATATATAATCTAACTAAACTCAGTCTAGAAGGTAAATCGTAACCTACCTCAATGCCGAACTGCAAGCATGAACCATCACTCACGTGTCTTCCCATTTCGATCTACCTCAAAAAGTTACCACACTATCAAGAACATAATCTAGGTGTCAAGACGAGAAGAACAACACCCATATTTCTATACAGAAAATTGGGCTGAGAATCGGGTCAGAAAAATAACCCTCGGGGCCAGTGCAATAAAATAGAAAATAAATTTCACAATTATGCTCGCGGTGGGTTAAGGAACCCATGCCAAAAGTTTGGGCACAAACGGAGCTCATTTTGGGGCCCAAAACAGCCCCGAGGTGCTACTAGTTCACGGGATCAAAACGGGAAAAGATCAGAATTAAAGACGGAAGCTTACCCCAACCAAGAGAAGTATGCCGCGTAAGTGAGTTGCATGAACTCCAGAACTTGCAGCCGTAAGAATCAGATTTCTACAAGGGATGGCCCAACCTTAAGAATTAACAACAATGGATTTTTAGCGGGAGAATTACGAGAATTAACACGAAAGGAGGAGAGGGGTGACGAGGGGACTTACCGGATGAAGAACATTGAAGCTAGGGAGTTGGAAATTTGAGCTTGGGATCTCAACTATGGAGTTGTTCAAAATTGTGAAGGAGAAAATGAAGTTGAAGTTTTTAAATAGCTTCTAGGGGTCCTTCTTTGTGATCACGAAGGAACCCACGCATTCGTGGAGAACAACTGGCCCAACCATCGCGATCGCGATGGTCCTTCCCGCGTTCGCAAAGAGGAAAGTTGAGTCGGGTCCCAGCCAACTTTATTTCGAACGCGATGAGATACCTTCGCGATCGCGATGGTCAAGAAACTAGACTATCATGAATGCGATGGAAGCTCCGCGATCGTGAAGACCAAAATGGTCTGCATTAATATTGCAGCAACCAGCAATTTCACCAAGGCCAAAAGTTCATTCAATGGACCCTCGAGATTTATCCGGAACCCCATGAACATAAATAACCCATTTTACCCTACCAGAAATGGCATTCCGGACTCAATGGAATCAATGAAACTCCCAAGAGAGATCGTTTTAACGAAAAGTGCGCCCCACACCCAAAACTAACTCGGGACTCAAAATCCAAAAATAAGTTTGGAAGCCCCGGGACCCGAACCAAATGTCCTCCTAGCCTAAAGTCGATATTCTGGAGCTAACGACACTGACAGAATTTCCATCCAAGATCGTATTCTCCGAATGTTGACCAAAGTCAACCCTACCAGTCAAACTAACTTGAAAACCCACAAAGCAACACGAAACTAAACCGAAAGCACTCAAACTGAGACCAATGGTCCCACTAGACTAAAATCCCCATTCTGAAGCCAATAGAACTAATAAGATTTGATTCTGAGCACGTTTACCAAAAAAGTTGACCAAAGTCAAAGATTTTCTAAGTTCAAGTTCTAAAATAGGGAAATGGTCATAACGACCTAATGAAAGGCCCAAGCACTGAATTGTCAGTCTCGACAAGTCATAAATGACCTGTAGCCACTGAGGAAAAGCTCAAAATACAAAAAAAGCACAGAAAATAGAAAATGACCTGGAGGGTCATTACAATAACTTGGTTATGTGTTAATAGTTAAATGAATTCTTGCTATGTGATTTAAGTGGAAAATGGTATGCTAAATGTTGGGTAGATCTTATCATTGGTAAAATGGTAAGGAAAAAATGGTATATGATTGTGAAAACTCTTATTTCAAGTGGATGGTACGTGAATAAGTACCATGGAAAAGGGCTATTGTTGCTTGATAGCGGAAATTACGGTAAATATTTTTTATGGTAATTCATGATTATGACTTAAGGAAAATTTGTTTTGGTTTTAAATTTTGTGATAAATTGAAGGTTTAATTGATGATTGGATTGTTAGTTAAGTGAATGAAAGGGTGGATATGGTAGCCCTTGGCATGGAAATTAATTGTTTGATGTGGGTGATGTTGTCTGTTTGAGGTAACATATATATTTGAACATCAGACTTTAATTGAATTGGTGGTTTTTATTATTGTCAATTGGACCCATGAGTGATCCGGGCTATTGGCATCATTGAAAGTTTTAATTTCTATTGATGCCTATTTAAAGAACAAATGAGGCAAGGTGGAACTTATCGTTATTAGTCGTGTTCTTGACTTGATGAATTGTCTGTCATAACTTATACTTCCATGGTTATTGGTTGTTTTCATTGGCCAAGGTATTGCCTTGGTGGATTTTTGTATTGATCATACCTTTTGATTTGTTGATATTGATTGAAATAAAGTAAAGTAAAGGTGTTGTGGACTTGTTATTAGAGGTATTTATGCATAGTCATATCCCTCTCATTGTTGCATGATGATACTTGATTAGAGTTTCCCCTTGAGTGATTGAGGTATGTTGGGGTTGGTAATTTGACTAGCTATAAGATGGTTGTAAGGCTAATAAGTATAGCTTGTCCTCGGGTGACAACTAAATATCTAGTTGTTCATAAACGATTGATTATTGAGGGCCAAATAGACTTATGTGAGTTGTGGGGGAGAATTTATGTGTTAATGAAACTCATAGTGGTGTATTAGTTGATGGTTGTACACTAGATGGTGTATTCTTATGCGTTGATTATGGAGGTATGAAAAAGAGTCTTCAAGTAGGTGTCCCGAGAGGAAAACACAATGTAGTGTTTGGTGATGTTGTGTTTTTATAAATTTGTTTAGAGGTAATCTCCCAGACAGAGTTTTTCCTAGGATGAGAGTTGATAAAATCTCAGGCTAGGGTGGGTTCCAATAAAAATTCTGTGTTGTGTGGTTTAGAGATATTTGGTGTCTCGAGGTATAGTGTTTGATAAAATTAAGGTGATATCATGATATGTGAGGGACATAGTATCCCATAGAAACTTCCAAAATGAAGTTCGGGTTAATAGAACTTTGGATATAGCATTTGGCGTAAAGGGGTTAGTTCAGGATGTCAAAATTTGAGTTTTGTTGTATGATTGGCTAAAATTAGGACTGCTTGGAGTTACTGCCTCGCCTACGCTACTATAGCAGGAGGCAGGCCGTACCATGGTGCCACTATAGAGGGAATGTTCCTGCTATAGTGAGGGTGCTATAGCAGGAATTGGGTTACTATAGCGGGCTCGATGTAGTAAATTTTCAGTTTTCTCTAAGTTTAGATGTTACCTCATCATGAACTCTCGAGGTTTTGTTCTTAGAATATTGTGAGAGAAATATCTAATTCGTGCGTAAAGGTTTGGCTCCGCATCTTCTTATCTTGAAAAGCCTCGATAGAGAGGCCGAGTATAAAATATGGTTTAGTTGATAAAGGCTAGTGGATAAGTAAGGTGCAACATAATCAACTCTGAGATTAGTTTCCTTCTAATTCCAACCTCGTTCTTCTCTTCACCCAATGCCCGTTCATGAATGAATGGATGGTAAATTGGTATCTATTATAACAACCAGTTCCATCATTACTAAAAATATCTGCGACAAAGGTATAGGAATCTTATTTTTCATAGGTGTTAGGATCAATTCCTTGGTATTTAAGTTCATTTAATTATGAATTAAGGTCAAACAATTCCCCTAGCACAAAATTAAGTTGAAAGTGTCCTTATCGATTTAGTTTTGGGCTAAGTTTAAACTAGGGTCAACTTCAAATAAGCACTCCTCCTAGAATATAAAGGGTTATGGGGCCTAATACCCACCAAATTAAAGATCTCTGAGTCTTCTTTCAAACTCCACCGATCATTTGTTAATTCACTTTTGGAGTAAAAAGTTATGATAATTTTATTGAAGACTGTCCGTGCTAAAAAGTTGAGGCCGCTATAGCGGGCTACGTGCAGTTAAATGTAATTTGTTTTAGACCTAAAATGTTATTTTACCCTCCAAACTCATTTAAAGTCAGGATAGGGCAAAGGAGGGGCAATTTCTTCAGTTTTCTATTGATTTTATTCTTCAAGGTAATTTTTTCGATCAATCTAACACTCGTTTGATTATCCTTAGAGTTACATTAGATTGATCATGGGGGGGAGAGGGGGGGTAGAAAATTAACCCTAGTGGAATTTTCTGGTGTAAAGTGAATTAATACGTTGAAATCCCTCGAATTGAGTTAGTGTTGATAGATTATGTCCTTGGGACTAGAAATTGATCTAACCATTCCAAAATATAGAAATTTTGAGTAGATTGAAGGGTAGAAAACCCTAGAATGACAAGTTTAGGCATCAGGTTGGGTTAAAATCAATGAAAGTTAGGTTATATGCCTAGAATTGGTAGAACAATGGTTTAATTATTATTTTATTGTTATTGTTAGACCAAGATCAAGTTGAGCAGCAAGAAAAGGCAAGGCAACCGCGTAATAGTGCACACTCCCTAGCAACAGCTTGGCATTCAGGTAGGTTATGATTTATGAGTAGTAGACTGTGGTTAGAAATCATATTCATAATATAGACTTGATGGAAGAAATCATGCTTAGGCCTACGAATACGGTGTTTGGATGGATGAAACATGGGATTAATGTAATAAGGACCCAATTATGTGTTATTATGTTAATGTATGAATCTGTAATGGGTGTTTTGTGGTTGTATGACTCCATGGTGGATTGTAATGTGAATTATATAAATATTAATGATAAGGAGATTGTGTGAGCTTATAACCTAGTGATTCAACCTAATTTCCATAAAAAGGGTGAACCTGGTACTATGTGTATTTCGAATATAGGATAATCTTGCTTAAGGTTAGTGATGGGAACTGATTATGGTATGAGGAAGCGGTCACATAATTTTTAAGAGCCTAAATTCAAGTTAGGCTAAGGGTTAGAAAGTAAAAGGTATAAAGGTATACGACTAAAACTAGATTGTCAGTAGAATAAAGTTGAATGACTGGATAAAGGAGTAGGGTCTTGAACCTAGTAATGACTTGAATGTAAGGATTTCTAGATAATAACAGAATCATAATGGAGGATTGAATTAGTGAATGAATTTATGAACGTTGAACTAAAGTTTAGACTCCATTGGATTTAATGTGCACCCCTAAAATGAGTACTTAAACTTAGTGAATATGGCTTGATAATGCTTACTTGAATAAGCCATGGATTGGTCTTTGAACATGCTATAATTAATGAAACCAATGAATCATATCTACTTGTGATTTGGTTTGTTAAAGAATGATCTTTGTTTACATGAAATGATTAACTCAAGTTGACCAAGTGTTTGGGTGGTTGTCTATTGTTGCAACACATACCTAAGGAAGGTAATTGTTAAATGATATTCTAAGTGTCAATCATATATAATGAGGTTATATTAAAGTCTTGTTGACTGTATAAGAATGATTGCTTATTCTCATTGCGGTTGTGATTATTGTGATATCTGTTATTATTGTGGGATGTATCGGTACTTGGACATCTTCATAGGATTGGTTGATGTTATTTATTTGTTGACTCGGGTACCATGCTGGTAAAGTATCGATGATTCATTGGTTGGCTTGGGTACCACGCCAGTACAATACATGAACAAGAGCTCATCCATTTCAGGTCATGGCTAGTGGGCGACCATAAAACCCATAGCATGTTTTTACAAGGTATTGGTGAGTGTGACGGTTCCTTGAGTGGACTGGGTTTATGATTACTGTTATTGTTGTTGTTTATATTGGCTCCATGAGTGGACCGAGTTATATTATGGCTATCGTTGTGGGTTCCTTGAGTGAACCGGGTTATAATATTGACTGATATATTTGGTATCTTTGTGTGGTCCGTTTACTTGGCATATATTTGGAATTCTTATGGAGTCCAGTTACTTGGCATATATTTGGAATTCTTGTGTGGTTTAATTTATGGACATATATTTGTGATCCTTGAGTGGTCTGGGCTAAGGATATAAAAGAATGACATATTTTTGTTATTGTCTACTTACTTGTGCATTTGATATAAGGTGTAATTTATTGTTGTAGAGTCATGGTTGCTGACTTGGTTAATATTGGTAATCAGGGTCTTGACTTGGTTTATTATCTATATTGATTACATGTGACTAAATTATATGTTGATGGTTGAAGAGGCTAAATGATTTATGATTTAGGTAAAAGTAATTGTTAAGTGTTCAGGGTTGTACCTGTTTACAAGGTTATGGTTATGTAATCTCATTTATTATTGAGGTTAATTGAGGGGTAAGTGGAACATATTGACTACATTTAATGAATTGGATAAAACTAAGTCAAGGAGGATAAGAATGGAAATACTTAGGTAATATGAGGGATAAAGATAGCATAAGTGGATGAAAGTGATGTGTATTAAATTGTTACATAAGTTGTCATGCTTTCTTTGTGTGATTTTATATTGTCTTTATATGATCTAACCCTGGTCGGTCGATGATACCTACTAGTATGTGTTTTTTGTATTGTTACTACTCTTGCTACACCCTTTTTAGGGTGTAGTCTGATTGCAGGATCAGTTGATGTTTCTCAGGTGATGTGGATAGTGATCTCCAACAGCTTCTACTCATCTCATTCCTGTGTGGGAGTTGTACCTTGGTTTTTGTACTTCTTTTTGAAGTTGTTGTACCTGTTTAGACTAGCTCCTTGGGGTAACTTTTCTTTTGTACTTAAGGTTTTGTAAAGAGGTTGTATTGAATAAAAGGATTTATTGTTTTCAAAGACTTAACCGTGTTTTATAATTGGGTGGTAAGGGGTTCTCCTACCTAGGGGGATTAGAGTAGGTGCCCTCGCAATTCGGTAAGTTAGGTCGTGACATTTGAATTTATGAAAAACTATGATGTGGATATTTTATATCATCCAGGGAAAACCAATATAGTAGCGGATGCCCGCAGTTGGAAGTCTACAGGAATTTTATCGTATTTGGGAGCTGAGAAGCGAAAGGCGGCCCAAGATCTCTAGCAGCTAGCTAATTTAGGGGTTAGATTATTATATTCTGATGATACTGGGCTCACAGTTCAGGACACAACCTTATAATCTCTAGTTGTGGAAGTGAAGCCACGACAAAATGAGGATCCTAGCTTAGAGTAGCTCAGAGGCAAGGCTCAGCAGCGAGAGTCTTTAGCCTTTGATAGATAAGGAGATAGAGTCCTCAGATTCACAGATCAGTTATGTGTAATAAATGTTATAGGGCTTCGACAACAGATTATGGGAGAGGCAAACCATGCTCGCTACTCTGTTCACACAAGATACACAAAAATGTATTGTGATATTAAGGAGATTTATTGGTGACCAGGTATGAAGAGGGACATAGCTAAGTTCGTGGCATAGTGCCCAAATTTTCAGTAGGTAGAGGTAGAGAATCAAAAGCCTAGTGGGCTGACTCAGGAGATAGCTATTCTATTGTTGAAGTGGGAGGAGATAAATATGAATTTCATCCCATGTTTTCCTCGTTCGCGATGTAAGTTCAATTCTTTTTGGGTGATTATCGATAGGCTAACAAAATCAGCTCATTTATTGCCAGTCAAGGCTACATTCTAACTGAAGTCAGACTTCATAGTGTCCTAATATTGGTTATTTCAGATAGAGGGGCACGGTTTATAACACATTTATGAAGATCTTTCCAAAAGGGTTTGAGGACTCAGGTTAATCTTAGTTTAACTTTTCATTCTTAGACCGATGGCCAAGACAAATGTACAATCTAGACGCTCGAAGATGTGTTACGGGCATATGTGCTAGATTTCAAAGGGAACTGGGATGATCAAAGTCATGAGCTAACTACCGGGTCATGTAGGCACCTACTCTAAATCACCTAGATAGGAGAATCCTTATCACCCGATTTAAAATAGGTATGCGGAAGTAATTAAGAAACCATAAGAATTTGCCTTGATAAAATAAAAATCAATCTCAAAACATTAAATACAATGAAAACCTTTAATGATACAATAGAACCCCTCCCTAGGAACTAATCTAAACAGGTATACGAGCTACTAAGAGAGATGGACAGAAAATAAGACACAGCTCCCACCATAGGAAGAGATAAGTAGAAGCTGCTGGAGATCACCATTGTCTTCACCTATGAAACATCAACTGATCCTGCAACCAGACTATACCCAAAAAGGCATAGCAAGAGTAGTATAAGTACAAACAATACATACTGGTAGGCATTATTGGTCAGCCCAAATCCACCACATAACGTAAGCCCAACCAAAACTTTTAAATTCCAAAATATTTCGCTGAGTCACCCTATATTAATTTGAGATTGCATTTTCAAAAGTCCTCGTAAATCATACCCATAATGAGGTATCTTTTAATAATGACTGAACATATCGTTACAATCACTTGTTACTTATTGAGTTTGCTTATAATAACATCGTGCGAGGCTTTATGTGGGAATAAATATAAATCCCCTCTTGGTTAGTTTGAGGTTGGAGAGTCAGGGTTGCTTGGACCTGATGTAGTACATGAGGGCATGAAAAAGGTTAAGCTGATCAAAGAGAAATTATTGATAGCTCAGAGCTGCCAGAAATGATATTCAAATATTAGGTAATGGGACTTAAAGTTCAATTTTGACAATTAGGTCTTTTTGAAGGTTTTGCCAATAAAGGGCGTTATTTAATTTGGCAGGAAGGGTAAGATAAGACCTTGATATATTGAACCTTACCATATTATACAACAGATAGGCAGAGTTGCTTACAACTAGAGTTACCTCCATAATTAGAGGTAGTGCACCCAGTCTTTCATGTTTCTATGTTATGGAAGTGTATCGAAGACCCAACACATATAGGACCAATAACAGATGTACAATTTTAGAGGAATTGTCTTATGAAGAAGTCCTTATTGCCATAGTAGGCCACCAAACTTGGAGACTATAGATAAGGATATAGCTTCATTGAAAGTGTTATGGTTGAACTGTAATATCAAGGAGATGACATGGCATTAGCATCGGGGCACCGCGATTGCGCAGGTGTCCTATTCCACCTTCAGTGTGATCATGCCAGGGTAGCGTGATCGCGCCAGTGCGCTGTCCCTTCTTTAGCGTGATCGTGCCAGGCCAGCGCGATAGCGCCGGTCTGTAACCTGCAATATAAGAAGCCACTTTCTCGAATTTTCAGCTCACTTTCTCAATTTCCTCTAACTCTAAAATATTTCCTCCCACCTGAAACTTGCCCCTAATCAGTTCCCAGCCTTGGGAATTCATCTATTGGAGGATTTTGTTGTTTCCCCCTTCATTGGTAAATCTTTTTTCTTGAAATTCTTCTTTTTCCATGGCAAAAACTCCATTAAAGTTGCTTATTGTAGTTTGGGGTTGCTTCTTGGTTTGTAGTTGCTTGATTAGGGCTTCTGTTCCTGGTGACGCGTATCCTATCTCGTAGACCTTGCTCCCTCTCTTCGAGGTAGGTAATTACCCATTTTTATTCTTGATTTTACAAGTTTTTGCATGATTCCCTCCTCTTCTCCGGACTGTTTTAGGCCTTTTCTATACTCATTTTTTGCTTAATTTTTAGGCATGTGTTTTTGGCAAGGTTGAGAACCTCGTAGTAATTTTCATTTCCAATTTGAGGTTATGGGGCCCACGGGCCAACTTGTGACCCAGATTTTGACCTGGCTAAACTTTTAATAATATGGGTATCGTTAGCTTTTTTTTAAAGCGTAGATTATGTTCTTGATAGTGTGATTGCTTTTCGGGACTTCTCAGAGCAGTTCGGGCTTGGACAACGGCATTACAGTAGCTTGTTGTCAGACGACAGGTAGGTTATAGTTTCCTTTTCCTAGACTTTGCATATATAGGCCATAATTGTACTATTTAGCATCCTTGGGTTGGGTTTTATTAGTTTGTCACCCCAGACCTTGTACGCTTTCTTTCTGTCCAGCTTTTTCATATCGTCTCATTGTAGTATTCAATTTAGTAGGTAGCATTACCCTTTATAGCCCCGTGTGGCCTTGTATTTAACTCTAGACCATAAAAGGTGGGTTATTTGGGAATGCTTGTGAGTCCCGGACATTGAAAATATGATTATAGAATTAGTTATCTGTGTTGTAGAGCAATTTGAGCCTGTGTAGGGCTGATAGGTTGATTGTGAGCCATTGGGATACTGATTATGTTTAAGCATACCATTATCATTCATATAAAGAGTTTTCTGCATTATTTACTACTACTTTGGCTGCGAGCCTACTATAACCGGGTTTCTAAAACTTGCATGTCCCCGAGGGCCCATTTTCAGTATAAATAGTTATAAAAGGTTTTGAAACTGATTTGTGGATCTTCTTGGAGTAAAAAAGGTATCATGATGATTTTATCACCGAATTTTACACTTATACTAGACTCCGCTGAGCCGTAGTGCTAGAAATATTTACTACTGATTTGAGATGATACTAGACTCAGTCAAGCCGAGTGCTAGACTTGTTTTACTACTGATTTAGACCCGGTTATGCTCTGAGCACCCTTTATTGAGGTTTTGAGACTTGACTTACTAATTTAAACTCGGATAGACACTGGGCACTCATTTTGAGATTACAGTTACTGGTATAGACCTGGATACACTCCGGGCAGTTATATTTGAGATTCTGAGGTTTAGTATGTGGTCGAGGACCTCCATGGACCTTGTTAATTCAGACTAGGGGCTACGTGCTATGAGTGCCGGAGGAGAGGTATATGGTGTAGTTGAGGTATATGGGTACGTCCTTCTATGGATCCTACCTATTGGGCTTATAGACACCGGAGAAGGTACATACAACACTACTGTCACACCAGTTTCATCATGTCATATCATATCATTCATATTGTGTTTGGTTCCACCTTTGTTTGCTATTTGTTGAGTGTAAGCTCTAGTAGTATGGGATGCCAGAGGGTTTATTTTCACTTGTATGTGTTCCTCGGGTGTATAGGCGCCCATTGGAACTATATGTAGATTTATTATTAATATATCGTATTGTAGTACTGGTTCATTTTAGAGTTGCATTTGGGTTATTATTCAGTTATTCGTATTTAAGAACTGTGTTACTAGCATGATATAGTTGGTAGTATTATTTCAAGGATGAGTATGTTTTACTTGATTTTCCTTCCTTCCCTTTTTGCTTGAGGTTATCGGTAAACCGCCATTCTTCTTAAACTATCTCTTTATATATTGTTGTTGCAAGGATCTAGGTGCATTCTCCTTTCCTTCACCTGTGTTTTGTGATTTATATATCTCTTGTGTCTAGCCTAGTATGGTTGCTTTCTCCGTGAATTCTATCTGTACTATCTTCCGTGTACTTCTCTGTTGTTTTTGTGACCATTTCCCTTCATATCTGCTATTTACTGCTTTTATATTTTATATGCGCTCAGTCGGCCTATGATGCCTAGTGGGTACCCATTGCTTTACAATTAGTGCTCATACTACACTTCTGCATCTTCCTGATACATATCCTAGTGCGAGTTCTCACTGTTAATCGTGTGGAGTCTCATGCAGCTTTTCCAAACATCCGAGACTAGGGTGAGCTCCTAGCGACCGGGGCTTCACTTTTATCTCTTCTTTTATACCATGTACTCTTTTTTTATTCAGAGGCAGACGTATATTCTATTTTGTACCTTCTAGTACTCTGTATATTTAGTAGTGGCTCTTATACTATGATACCAGGTCGTGGGATGGTTTAGTTTTCTGATGCATATATATATATTCCAGTTGCTATATTTCTCTACTTTTATATGTTATTTCTGCTTATACATAATGCTTCTTCCGCATGTTTATCTAGTTAGTAGCCCATTACTAATTGTTCTAGGCTACGGGGATTAGTATGCCTACAGGGGGGTTGTAGGTGCCATCATGATAGGAGAAATCAAATTGTAACAGCTTGGTATCAGAGCCTAGGTTCATCGATGTCATTGGTATAGGAGCTAATTTCTAGTAGAGTCCTACGGATCGGGGCGGAGACATCCATACTCAATCTTCGGGAGGCTATAGTGGCATCTTAGGAAATATGGATCTTTTCTTGCTTCTATTTTGTGCATCTTATCCTAGATGGTTTCTTGGAATCCCAATTGTTCTAGTTCACTCTTCTGCAGATGGCTCGTACGAGATCTTTGGCAACGGACTTATAACACTCAAACGTACTTTCCTATTAGGAGGTATTGGCGATCATCAGAGCAAAATACATTTATAGTTCCCAATGGATGTCGGGGTCGATCCCATAGAGAATTTAGAGTTTAGCCTAGGAGATTATAAAACAGAGTTCACAACGAGAGTGAGTAATATAAAAGAGGGGGGAATTGGGAATTTGTCACAATTTCATAATTCAATAAGCAAAACAATAAAGTAAAATGGGATGTAGACAATAGAGAGGACAACTAGGGATGTGCGTCAAATGGGACTCGAACATGAGATAGGGTGATTGCTTATTCATGCAAATTCATGCTAAATGACATGAGTAACCTTGGTCATAGGTAAGATTATCTATCTTTTGATCAGATAATCATATATCCAATAGTCTTAGCTCAAGCACTATTGATTAGGCAATAAAACAACCAAGATATGCTTGGGGAGGTCATACTATTTCTAGGTTTAGACCCTTAAGTGGGTGATTCCGTCGATATGAGCTCTTTCTAGCCTCAATCTAAATCGAAGCCCAAGTTTCCACTAGCAATTTCACATCCAAAGTTATAAAATCCTCTTTTAAGCAACAACATAACCAAGTAAGGAAAATCAATGTTTGCAACCACCAATTTTAGAGTAAAAATATGGTGAAATCACTAGACCCATGTCAATAAAGCAATTATAAACAAGAATTAGCAATACCCACACTCATTTATCAAGTACCCATCATCAACACATCCCTAGATAAGAGGTTTAGCTACTCATGCTTAAGAAAAGAGGTATACCGATGGGTAGTTCAATTTCCCTTCCATTCAAGCTAAATGTCTCAATATCCAAGCTCAATTTGAACACAAATGGTGGTTCTAAGAATTGGGAAGAAGGAATTTGATGAAAACCTTCTCTTCTTCTTAGAAGGGAAAACTTGTTCACAAAGGTAAGAATATTTCTAAATCTCAGTGCTAGCTGAACTATTTACAATTGTGCCTAAACTGGGTATATAAACATTCCCAAGACATCACATTATTTTGGACAAAAGCGCCCTTCGGGTGGTGTGCGGCGCAATGTGTGGTTCGCACATTGTGATGTGCGCATCGCACACCCTGCTTCAGCGATCCAGTGACTCAGGTGACTTGGGAGCTTCATGCAAAGGGGGTGCGGTTCACACAAGGAATTGTGCATATCGCACAACAACCGCACCTTTTAATAGATTCTTCAATCGACTTTCTTCTCCATGCAGTGGGAGGTGTGGTCTGTACCAAGCCAAGTACATGTCGCACAAGGGCCGCATCTCTCAGCAAAATCTTTTTCTTGTTTGCCCACTTCACACTTCACTCTTTTTTGGCTCTTTTTGGGTTCATTTACTTGTTTTCCATTGTTGATAATGTGTACCTGCATAGACATCAATAAAGGCCATAGGAACCTCTAAATCTTATCAAAACATAACAATAATTCATGAGTAAAGGCTCAATAAGCTGGTAGATTACCAACTTATCAAACCCCTAAACTTGAACTATTGATTGTCCTCAAGCAAGATACTCACAAGGTAAGGAATGAAATATGCTCTAGACTCAATCAAGGCACAAAAGACTACTCTACTCTAAAAAAACTAAGAAAAATAACAAACAAAAAGACTCAAGCAAAAGACTCAACTATTGTACTCATCTCGATCTTGAACCACCACATCATCAAGGCAATAGATTATTTCAAAACCTTTTTCAAAAGGACTTCATTTCTCATTTAAAATCAAGGGAATTTTGTCAATCAAAACAAGATACAAATCTTCTCAAGTCATTGGCATGGACCATCAAGGTTTGCCTCGAGATTTTCCACACAACTTGCCTCAATCATTCCTCTCAATTGAGATAGAGACTTCATGATTCAATTCGAGTGCATGATGCCACTCACCACAAGAGAGTATCCCACTCACAATCATGCAATTCAAAAAACAAAGGGATTATAGGGAACCAAGAAGACTCTCACTCTCTTAAGGAAGTTCAAGTGCACACATGTCGACCCATAGGCTTGCCCTTCATGTAAGTCGCCACTAATGTAGGGTAGCTAAGCTTGGAATCACCAAGGACTTACGAGTTACAATGTTGGTTAGGTCTAAGGTGAGAATTTCATTTGGTTTAAGTAACTACACCTCCCTAATGCTCTTTGTTATCATTTCAAACACCGCTCACATTTTTGACTTCGCCTTCACCTTATTTCTCCCTCACACAACCCAAGCTTCTCCTTTTCAATCATGATCATTCAAAGCTCCTTGTATTACCTTCGAGTGGTAGCACCAATTCTTTCTTCTCATTTTGCTCATTTGATTGAACTTCTGGAGCAATTTTTCTATTCAATTTCAAGGTTCTACCTTGCTTGAAGTGCATCCTTTTTCTTCTCCTCTTTGATCACATAGACTCCAAAACTTAGGCATTTGCCTATATTGTCTTTTCATCCCCCCCCCCCCCGAACTTAGGCTTTTAGCCTACATTTCACTTTCAAGCAATTAGGGAGGATATGTGCCAAGATAGAGGTTTCAAAACAATCAAGTTGTTAAACAAGGTGCCAAAGACGGTCACAAGCTCAAAGGGGTTCACTAAGATTGATGTCGAGGGAAGTCATTTGGGTGAAGTGGCTATCAAAAAGGGTCTAGGGTAATATTCCAAGCTCGGTCTCACCTAGAATTTTACCTTGAATCACATTCAGGGCAAGTTCTATATGACACATACGCACAAGAATCAAGTTAAAGCCTTACCACACAAGGTATCATGCCACAAGACTTCTTTCATTAGTCTCAAAATCAATTGGGATAAAACTTTCGACAAGCTATTTCGAGTTTATTTCACACTCATTTGTGAATCGATCAAGCCAAAATGAGAGTGTGAAAGTCATGACAAGAGAATGCTTTCCTCAAAAATTCATTTTTCCTCTTCCTTTTTATTTTTAAAAACATCTTGCCAAGAAATTTTTTCGGTGGGCCCATTTCTAGAAAAGCAAACTACAGACTCAAATTTAATCTAAACTTGGCATTTTCCCTTAAGAAAGTCGCCTCTCAATCTATCATAGGGAAATACCAACCCGGTTCAACAAAAAAACAAAAGAAGGGAAAAAGAAAATAAAGAAAATATTTTTGCTCCTTGGGAAAGAACCGTGGTATTAAGAAAACTCTCAGAGTTTATTGGTAAACTACTATTAACAAGGTGATAACCAATTTTTTCGCGCTCATAAATCATTTGAAAAACAAGCCTCGGCGTAGGCCTTTAGCGCATTTGCATCACACGGGTAGTAAGATAATGGAATCATGTAAGACTAGCCTAGCACAAAACCAAACATTAAAAAACAAGCCCGACAAGGGCACAATTAAGTTAAAAAAACATAAACATAAAGAAAAGGCCCGGCAAGGGAAATATCATAACAATCATCCAAATATACCTGACAAGGTCCAAATCAAATATAGCAAGATAAACTAAGAATGTCAGCAAGGCCCAGCAAGGGCAATAGAAATATCTCAAGCCCAATCACGGGCAACCAAAATCAATAATAATAAAGAGCACCCCCTTCCAATGAAAGAAGCATTGCCCTCAATGCTGTAAGCTCAAGAAATTGGAAAGGAGGTGCAACACTCCCTGGAGGACTATACCTCATCATCATCTACTGGTGCCTCATCAACTGTGAACTTTTCACTAGGACCTGCACCACCCTTTCGGGAGTGCGAAGTAGTCATAGAATCTCTAAAGGCCTGATGAAAATCTGGATTTCGGTCATCCTCATCAAGCAATGCATCCATATCACCGGGTAGCTCCTCCTCATCATCCTTATAGGATGCAACCAAATGATCCATGGGCCCTCACATTGGATGGGGTTTAGGCAAGGAGCTCAAATCTAACACCTCAACTAGGGCTTTCCCTTTTGCTTTGGCCACATCCTTCTTGAGTTCTTTGATGGACCCTTCAATTACATCTACCCTTTGGCAGAGTTTGGTCACCTTGTCGATAATCCCATGGATAGCTTTCTTGACAGCCCTGTCAATCAACCCGGTAGATCTCTCACCAAGTTGCTCAAATGCCTCTCATTATTATATGTCTTATCAACCATATCCTAGAGGCCATTTTTAGTTAAAGTGGGTGTGGGGGCATGTGCATGTGCCTCTGAAGTAGCCCAAGAGGGATATGAAGTAGTTTCTTCGGCGTCTAACTCATCACTCTCAACATTCACTATTTCCTCTACCCTGTATTTTTTGAATTTAGGGGCATACCTATCGGTCTTCTTATCCAAATCAATCACCCCAACTGCATAGGTGACCTTATCGCAACTGAAGTATGGTATGCCAGCCTTGGCACACAACTTGCTAATCAATACTGAGAAAGGGAATGCGTCATTTCCCCTGCGTGCTTTCCTCCGGATCACCATGGATGTAGTTTCCCCAAAATTCACATACTCCTCTATCATAATGGCAGCAACTAGAATAGCTCTCTCTTGAGTTATCTTCTGGTCATTTTGAGAGGGTAGGAATCAGATGCGGACAAGATCATACCACAGACGGGCTTCAAAGTGCAGAGTTCTTCTCAAAATGTCACCTCCCACAGTGTCCCACATAGGAGTAGAAGGAGCAAGGATAGGGGTGGTCTCATGATATGGCTTTGCTTCCGCTTGCAACTTGGCCATGAGAGAAGGTACAGGGTCAATCAGGTTTCCCCAATAGATGGCATTGATGGCAGCGGGGGTAATGCACACTTTCTTGCCCCGGACTACCACTGAATTCAAGTTGGGAAATTTTTCTGCAGGTCCTTTATAACCTTTTGAATCCTTCATGGCTTGATAGGCTGCAAAGAACTCCTACACGGCCTCCTCATAGTATCCCCAGGAGACATCTTGAAAAGGGTGCCACTCTCGTTCAACAAATTAACGGTGCATGTTGGGTAGCTCATCCCCAAGTTCCCCCAAATTGAAACTCTTCTCTTCATTGAATGCTCTATTCTTATCGCTTATAGACGGCCTATATTCCCTCTACCCCAAAGCAAATCTGTGCTTCTTCTGAAGCTGTCATTTTCCTTGGTTGGCTACCTGGGTTGCCCTGCTAGAAGAGATATTCTGCACATGGAGATTGTGATTCCAAAAACAAAAACAAAAACAAAAAAAATTCTTTTTGTATTTTTATCATATGTGAAAGAAACAGATCAAAAAGAAGTTAATAAACTAAAAAGAGCGAAATGCAAAGAAGTAGAAAAATAAAGGAGGTGACTGTTGGCTTATGCAGACCACGTGTGGACTACACCAGATGAGGTACGCATCGCATGTGGCATCACATGAGCTAACATAAACCTTCAGTGGTTTTAGCTCGAATGGGAGAAGCTGCTGCGAACCGCACCAACCAAGATATGCATCGCACCAGCCACCACACCTCAAAATAGTGAACTGGCATCCTATTTTTTACATAGTGCGGTGCTTTATGTGTTTCGCACATCAAGATCTACGCATCACATGCGAAACGCACGAAAGCACAATTGGAATTTTTCAGTTCCTTGTGTTCTTGTGAATTACGTATGTGATTCATAGAATAAGATTTGCATGAAGCACTTGGCACCAAGCAATAAACCAACAATTATAACAATGGGGTAAGGGATATCATGACCACAAAATCATCCAGGTACTCAGACTTCCCCGGACGTCCATTGACACAATCAATAAGCAAAATAAAGATCAACGATTTCCCTTAAGATGGACGTTACCTCATCTATCATCGGGAACATCAAGCCTTCAATCACTCAATTAGGCACACAATTATCAACAACAATTACCACCTCCCTGCACAAATCATACACCCAATAAAATTTTCAACAACAAACATGGGTATACAACTAGCAATAATTTACAGCCCAAATAAGAATTTTCGACCAATCCTCATGAAATACGATGATTTTTCCTTAAGAATGACCTCACCCAATCTATCATAGGGCCAAACCATGCATCGACCATAAGTACGTTGCTCAGACTTTACCCCAAACACAGATTCAGGGCTAAAAATTACTACCAATCAACATGCATTATCACAATGTCAAGATCTACCAAGTTGATCCTAAGCAAAAATCCATAACACAATTCAAAATTGGGGACCCAAATTTTTTGGATCTTACCCAAAATCAACATGGCTATTCTAACAAGCATGCTTCATAATATGCGTTCTCAATCAACATAAAAACAAGTATTTAACATCGGGTAACTTACCATAAATGAAGATTAGGTAGAGAGAAGAAAAAATTAGAGCTTTTTGAGAGCAACAATGGTGACCATAATTTTGCCTGGAGAACCAACTGGCGGAGAAGGGTGGTGAAGCGATGGAGAAGTTTGGGTGAGAGGAGGAGAAGATTTTAGGGAAGTTTAAGGGATTTGTGGGAGGTTTTAGGAGAGTATTTGAGAAGTTGTAGGAGATAATATGTAAGAAAAGGAGAAGGGTGGAGGATGTAAGGTGGAAAAGAAGAAGAAAATTGGTCGGGTTGGGTCGATCAACGGGTTAGGTCACTTAAAATTTAAAATTTACCTTTGGTGTGCCACGATGTACGGTTTGCACAAGACCTTGTGCGAGCGCATGTTGTTTCGCACCTTGCCTTTTTGCCCCCTAAAGTTGGCCCAGGTTTCTGCCTCGTCATGTGATGGAGGTGCGACATGTACTTGGGCTCGTGCGGACTGCACAACCCAACGCACATCGCCCCCAATTTTTTTTTTCCCAGGCTTTCTATTTGGCATGCGTTAGTCCATGCGACACACACAATAGCTTGTGCAAACTGCATGGTCCTTTGCACATCCAATTTTTTCCCTGTTTTGCACTTTTTCATTTTTCTCCTCCATGCAATCCTAAAATAACCAAAAACAACAAAAGAAAACCAAATATAAAGTAAAGACACTTGGGTTGCCTCCCAAGAAGCGCTTGATTTAACGTCGTGGCTCGATGATAGTACCTCAACCTTAATCATTCTTAGGATTGGTGATGGTGTCACTTAGAAGTGTCCCCTTCATCCTTGGGTTCATTTGGGTAGAAAGATGGTTCATTTTAGCCTCAAGATGCTTGATTGAGGCTGAGTGAGAGCTCATAGTTTGATGAAGTGTTGAAACTTCACTCTTTAGCTCACTCACTCTGGTATTTGTTGTAATCACCTTCTTGAGAACCAAGGATAACATGTCCTCTATCTTAGGATGACCGGGGTTGCTTATGGCTGGTTGTTAGAAAGAGTCTGCTTTGTTTGGAGGCACATAGGGGTTTGACCTTCGGTGATTGTATCAATCACCATCCATGTCTTGGTCTCTCCAATTGCCATCTCTTTCCTTATCTCTGATCCAACTTTGATACTCTTCCATTGGACGATAATACCCGGGACAAGAACCCACCGACACAAAGCAAAGTTTGCCATCTACCACAGTCATAAGCTCATCATCACTCGCTTTTATCTCTGGTGTGCTCACAGCATTCACGACCTTTGAACTTCCAGCTCCTATCACATGCTTGGCCATCAAGTCAATTTCAGACAACATTTTAGCCATTGTCTCTTCCCTCTCTTCATCTTTCTTTCTCATCTCATTTGTTAAGATAGATGAGGGTGTACCAGAGGAAGGGACATCCGCCTCCCTTGTATGCCAGGCTTGGTTGGTCTTAGTCATCCTCTCTAGAAAGGACGAGGCAATAGGAAATTGTAAGTCCATGAAGGTACCACCTCCAAGATTGTTAGCTACTAACTTATTCATAGAGTTCAACAATCGATAGAAGCTTTGGATCAAGACATTGTCTGGGAAACCATAGTTAGGGCATAACACGATCTTCTTTTTGAATCTCAACCAAGCTTCGTGCAAGGGTTCATTATGGAGTTGGCGGAAATTTGCTATTTCATCCCTCAATTACATCATGTGTGAGGGAGGGAAGAATCTACTTGTGAAGGCTTCAACTAACTCGTCCTAAGAAGTAATTGATCCATCTGGCAACTCCTCCAATCATGTCATGGCTTCCCCCATTAGAGAGAAGGGGAATAGGCGAAGTCGGATGGATTCTTGGGAGATATTTTGGAATATGAATGGCTGACATATCTCTACAAAATTATGGATGTGCCAGTTCGCATCTTCTTGCACTGCTCCTCCAAAGATCCCTTTTATTTGGATCAAATGGAGCATGGTTCTCATTACATGAAAAATTACATTTCCCACCGTGGGGGGTAGGCGGATTGCACCTACGCCCCCTTGCACCAAAGGCTCAGCAGCTTTGGCATCCTTAAAGCCTCCGTTTACTCTATCGGTGTCACTAGCTTCACTCATGAACAAGCCTGCTCAATCACAACACAAACAACAAACAAAGAAAAAAGAAACAAACACTTTCAAGGTGATTTCAAATCTACAATCAAAAAGACTAAATAACTTAATTCCCCGGCAATAATGCCATTTTTGCTAACGCTCAAAGGTACTCTCCTATTAGGAGGTATCAGCGATCGTCAGAGCAAAACATATTTATAGTTTCTAATGGATATTGGGGTCGATCCCACAGAGAATTTTGAGTTTAGCCTAGGAGATTGTAAAACAGAGTTCACAATGAGAGTGAGTAATATAAAAAAAAGGGGAATTAGGAATCTGTCACAATTTCACAATTCAATAAGCAAAACAATAAAGTAAAATAGAATGTAGACAATAGAGAGGACAACTAGGGATATGCATCAAATGGGACTCAAACATGGGATAGGGTGATTTCTTATTCATGCAAATCCATGCTAAATGACATGAGTAACCTTGGTCATAGGTACGATTATCTATCTCTTGATCAGATAATCGTATATCCAATAGTCTAAACTCAAGCACTATTGATTAGGAAATAAAACAACCAAGATATGTTTGGGAAGGTCATACTATTTCTAGCTTTAGACCCTTAAGTGGGTGATTCTATCGATATGAGCTATTTCTAGCCTCAATCTAATTGGAAGCCCAAGTTCCCACTAGCAATGTCACATCCAAAGTTATAAAATCCTCTTTTAAGCAACAACATAACCAAGTAAGGAAAATCAATGTTTGCAACCACCAATTTTAGAGTTAAAATATGGTAAAATCACTAGACCCATGTCAATAAAGCAATTATAAACAAGAATTAGCAACACCCACACCATTTATCATGTACCCATCATCAACACATCCCTAGATAAGAGGTTTAGCTACTTATTCTTAAGAAAAGAGGTATACCAAATGGGTAGTTCAATTTCCCTTCCATTTAAGCTAAATGTCTCAATATCCAAGCTCAATTTGTACACAAATGGTGGTTCTAAGAATTAGGAAGAAGGAATTTGATGAAAACCTCTTCTTTTTCTTAGAAGAGAAAACTTGTTCACAAAGCTAAGAATATTTTTAAAACTCAGTGCTAGCTAAACTACTTACAATTGTGCCTATATTGGGTCTATAAATATTCCCAAGACGTCACATGATTTTGGATAAAAAAGACCTTCGGGTGGTGTGCGGTGCGATGTGCAGTTTGCATGTTCTGATGTGTGTGTCACACACCCTGATTCAGCGATCCAGTGACTCAGGCAACTTAGGGAACTTCATACAAAGGGGGTGCAGTTTGCACAAGGAATTGTATGTGTTGCATAGTAACCACACCCCTTAACAGATTTTTCAGTCAACTTTCTTTTCCATATGGTAGGAGGTGCGGTCCGCACCAAGCCAAGTGTGTGTCGCATAAGGGACGCATCTCTCAGCAAAATCTTCATCTTTCTTGCTCACTTCACACTTCACTCCTTTTTGACTCTTTTTGGGTTCATTTCCTTATTTTCCATTGTTGATCATGAGTATCTGCATAGACATCAATAAAGGCTATAAGAACCTCTAAATCTTATTAAAACATAGATATAATTCATGAGTAAAGGCTCAATAAGTTGGTAGATTACCAACTTATAATGGACGAGGGAGAGCCTTTGACACCAGCACACCTGACTCCAGCTAGGGGCTAGGGTGATCGTAGAGGTAGAGGTCAGGGATCTGCCCGACCAGCAGCACCAGTTAGAGCTATTAGGGTTAAGTTCAAGCCTGAGTTTGTTCCAAATCAGCAATCTGTAGACCAGGGGATAGCCCAGGCACCACCAAGGCCAACACCAGCCTCTGTATCCGCACCAGCCCCAACTTTTACGTCAAATATTTGAGGTTTGCTTTTGCAGTAATTTGATATGATTAGGGATCAGCCTTTATATATGTCACATATATCCACTCAGGGGTGTTTAGAGTTCAGGATCCCAGCCTGCTACTGTGGCTCCCCGTTCTAAGGTTCTTTTGGTACCTTCTGTTGCTCAGCCTCTTTCTCTTCACCCAGTTATTACAGAGTCAGAGCAGAACGCTTTGGGCAAAATTCTGAGATTTGCTTTGCCGAGGTTCTCTGGTACTCCTAG
The DNA here is from genome assembly GCA_003996215.1 of Jaltomata sinuosa. Lineage (NCBI taxonomy): Eukaryota > Viridiplantae > Streptophyta > Magnoliopsida > Solanales > Solanaceae > Jaltomata > Jaltomata sinuosa. The sequence goes on along the minus strand of QJPP01000491.1, from coordinate 652,884 downwards.
TCAGGATCCGTATGATTTCATTTATAATTGTGAGGAGATGCTACATCATCTGGGGTTGTTGGAGACTCATGAGGTTGGTTATACTACTTATCAACTAGAGGGCCCAGCTAAGCTATAGTAGAGGGCCCAAGTAGCTTATAGACCATCTACATCTCTGTAGTTAACTTGGAGAGAGTTTTATAAGGCCTTCATGGCCAAGTTCTTACCTCAGAGTGATCGTGAGTATCGCAGAGAGCAGTTCACCAGGCTGATGCAGGGATCGATGTTGGTATCGGAGTATGAGACCCATTTTTACCAGTTGGCTCCATTTGGGGCTATGATCATTCCCACAGATCCAAATAAGGTTTGTTAGTTTTTTTAGGGAGTAAAGGATCGAGTTGTGACAGACTGTGGATATATTAGTTGCCAGAGGGTAATTTTTTTCGGCTATAACATACCATGTGTGCACTATAAAGGACTTTCACCATCATGATCTGGGGGCCAAAGATAAGAGGCCACACTATCAGGCAGTTTCAGTGGTTCTTGCTTTTGTGGTAGAGGTTCAGGCTAGTGGGGCCGAGGGTATCAGCCACAACAGCATCATGGTCAGTCTAGCCAGCTAGTTCAGGAATCACTTCAAGCTTCAGGTGGGCCTTTGCTTGAGCAGGGTTAGAGCAGTCAGCAGGGTACAATGGTCAGTCTTTGAAGGGTATAACATCGGGGGCATCAGGCTGTGGTGGCCACACTAGTTTAGCTAGTTCATCCAGACAGGGTAGGAAGTTAGGGACTTACTATGAGTGCAGTGTTATCAGTCATTATGCTAGAGAGTGCCCCCAACAGGGTATAGTTCAGCTAGCTCAGCCTCTCAGAGCAATGCAACCACTAGTTAGAAGAGGTGGTCTTCAGGGTAGAGGTGGTGCCTAGCATGGTAGGATAGGTGGTAGGGATGGCAGTCAGTCTAGTGGAGGTCAGCGATAGTTTTATATAGTCCCTGGTAGACCAAAGGAAAAGGCCATAGATACAGTGATCACGGGTATGATTTTTGTATGCCTCCAGTCAGCTTTAGCTTTGTTTGATCCTGGTTCTACATGCTCATATATATCTTCCTACTTTGTTCCTTATTTAGGGTTGTCTAGTGAGCCGTTAGTAGTTCATGTATCTATTTCTAACTCAGTATGCAATTCTTTAGTAGTGGATCGGATTGTGAGATCTTGTTTGATAGTTGTTGGTGATATTGAGACTTGGGCTGACTTGATAATCCTAGATGTGTTAGATTTTGATGTGATTCTAGACATGGACTAGTTATCCCCTTACCACGTGGTTTTGGATTTCTATGCTAAGACTGTTGCCATGCCCAGTGTGTTCCCAGTTGTGTGGTAGGGTTTTGTTAGCCACGCACCATCTGGGATCATTTTTTCCTTCGTGCTAGGAAGTTGATTTCTTGTGGGTATTTGGCTTATCTAGCATATGTCCTTGATGTTAGTGCTGACACTTCTTCTCCTGAGTCACTTCCTGTGGTTAGAGATTTCCTAGATGTGTTTTCGACCAACCTGCCAGGCCTTCCACCAGAGAGAGGTATTAATTTTGCTATTGAGTTAGAGATGAGTACCAGGCCCATTTCAATTACTTTGTATCGTATAGCTCCAACTGATTTGAGAGAGATTAAGGATCAGCTCCAGGACTTGTTAGCTAAGGGTTTTATTAGGCCGAGTGTGTCACCTTGGGGTGCTCCAGTTCTATTTGTCAAGAAGAAAGATGGGTTGATGCGGATGTGTATTGATTATCGACAGCTGAGTAGGGTTACTATGAAAAATAGGTATCCAATGTCGCGTATAGATGACTTGTTTGATTAGCTTTAGGGTTCTATTGTGTTTTCTAAGATAGAATGAGGTCAGGATACCACCAGTTGAGGATTAGGGAAGAGGACATCCCTAAGATAGCATTCAGGACACGTTATGGCCACTATGAGTTCCTGGTGATGTCTTTTGGGTAGACTAATGCCCCCACAACTTTTATAGACTTGATACACAGGGTGCTCAGAATATATTTGGACTCATTTGTGATAGTCTTCATTGATCACATATTGATATACTCACGGAGTGAGGAGGATCATGAGCAGCACTTGAGGATTATACTCCAAACATTGAGAGATCATCGGCTTTATGCCAAGTTCTCAAAAGTGCAAGTTTTGGCTTGAGTCAGTAGTATTTCTAGGACACGTGGTATCCAATAATGTGATTAGAGTGGTCCCAGGGAAGATTTTAGCAGTTCATGATTGGCCAAGACCTACTACTCCTACCAAGGTTCGCAGCTTTATTGGGTTGGCAGGATATTATAGGAGGTTTGTTGAGGGATTTTTTTCCATAGCAGCACCATTGACTAGGCTGACTAGGAAGGATGTTCCATTTCAATGATCAAATCAGTGCAGTGACAGTTTTCAGAGGCTTAAGGCATTATTGACTTCAGCTTTGATGTTGACTTTGCTAGTTGAGGGTCAAGGCTTCTCAGTGTATTATGATGCTTCAGCGGTTGGTCTTGATTGTGTGTTGATGCAGTAGGCTCATGTGATAGCATATGCATCAAGACAACTAAAGGTTCACGAGTGCAACTACCCTACTCATGACTTAGAGTTAGCGACGGTAGTCTTCACGCTCAAGATTTGGAGGCATTACTTATATGTGGTTCACTGTGAGATCTTCACCAATTACCATAGTCTTTAGTACATCATAAGTCAGTGAAAGCTGAACTCCAGGTAGCGGATATGGATTGAGTTACTGAAGGACTATGACTTCACTATTCTGTACCATTCAGGCAACGCGAATGTGGTAGCGGATGCCTTGAGCTGGAAGGCGGTGAGTATGGGCAGCTTAGCTTCTCTTTTAGTTTTAGAGCGTCCATTAGCCATGGACATCCAGTCCTTGGCTAATCATTTGGTTAGGCTTGACTTATCGAATCCTAGTAGAGTTTTTTCCAATTTTGAGATCCGTTCTACTTTGGTTGATCAAATTCAGAGTCATTAGTTTGAGGATCAGCGGTTATGTGATATTCGGGATCAGGTTGTTCGAGGTGAGGCCAGCAGGGCTACTTTAGATTCTGATGGTGTTCTGAGGTTTGATAGTCGCCTTTGTGTTGTGAGAGTTGGGGAATTGATTCAGTTTATTCTCTGTGAGCCACATTGTTCTAGATATTCCATCTATCCTGGCTATCTAAGATGTATAGAGATTTAATACAGCTTTACTGGTGGAGTGGCATGAAGCGGGACATAGCAGAGTTTGTATCTTGGTGCTTGAACTCTCAGCAGGTTAAGTTTGAGCATATGAGACCTGGTGGATTGATGCAGAGACTTCATATTCCAAAGTGGAAGTAGGAAGGGATTACTATGGGCTTCATAGTTTGGCAGCCACGTAGTTCTAAGGGGTTAGACTCTATTTGGGTGATTGTTGATAGGCTGACTAAGTTTGCACACTTCTTGCCGGTTCACTCTGCTTATAGTGCAGAGAGGTTGGCTCAGATTTATCTTCGTGAGGTGGTTCATTTACATAGGGTACCAGCTTCTATCATTTTAGACTGCAACACTCAGTTCATATCTCAATTTTGGAGGACTATTCAGCGAGAGATAGGTATAGAGGTTTAGCTTAGCACCGCATTCCACCCTCAGAAAAATGGCCACTCCGAGAGGGGTATTTAGGTCCTGGATAACATGTTACGGGCATGTGTTCTTGACTTTGAGGGTTCATGCGATCAGTATGTTCCATTAGCGATGTTTGCATATAATAATAGTTATCACTCGATTATTGGCATGACACCTTTCAAGGCATTGTATGGTAGGCATTGCAGATCACCAATAGGTTGGTTTAATGGTTTGGAGTCTAGGTCGCAGAGTACAGACTTGATTCATGATTCCTTAGACAGATTTTGGGTGATTCAGGATAGACTTGGGGTGGCCCAGAGTAGGCAGAAGAGCTACGCAGATCATACACTTCATGCCTTAGATTTCAGTATTGGTGACCGAGTATTTCTCTGTATATTTCCCATGAAGGGCGTGATGAGGTTTGGTAGGCGGGGCAAGCTTAGCCCCAAGTATATTAGGCCATTTGAGATTCTTTAGAGGGTTGGTGGAATTGCTTATCAGTTAGCCTTGCCTCTGATGTTTTCAGCTATGCGCCTAGTTTTTCATGTATCGATGTTGAGGCGGTATGTTCTGGATCAGTCACATGTGTTGCAGTGGGATTCGATATAGTTGGATGAGAGTTTGGCCTTTGTTGAGGAGCCGATAGCTATTCTAGCCAGAGATGTCAGGAGGTTGAGGTCTAAAGAGATTCTGGTCGTTAAGGTTTAGTGGAGGCACTGTCTAGTCGAGGAGGCTACCTAGGAGACTGAGAGAGAGATGCGGGCTTAGTATTCACAACTGTTTGAGCCTTCAGGTACTCCCTTGTTCTTTACTTTAATAAATGAAAGTCCTTTTTAGTAGTGGGTGATGTAATGACCCTTCCGGTCATTCTCATATTTTCGCTTTCTTTGTACTGTTAAAGCTTTCCTGTAGTATACCCAAGTCATTTATGACTTGCTGGGAATGAGGTTTCGGTGCCCTGGCCGTTTGTTTGGTCTTTATGGACATTTCCCTGTTTTAGAGCTTTAACTTAGGAAATCAAATGACTTCGATCAACACTCTTGGTAAATGTACTTGGAATCAAATTCCAAGAGTTCCGTTAGCTCCGAAGCATGGAATTTGGTCTAGTTAGACCCTTGGCCAGGGTATGAGAACTCCGGTATGATTTTGTCTCACTTTTTGAGATTTCAAGCAAGTTAAAGTTAGAAGTTTGACTTTGGTCAACTTTTTATGATTGGAGCATCGGATTCAAAATTTGACGGTTCCATCAGCTCTAGAATGTTGAGTTTGGTCTAGGTAGGTGATTGGTTTTGGTCTCGGGTGAGCCGGGCTTATTTTGGGTGTTTGGTTGGTTTTAGCAAGTGTTGACTTGGGTCAACATTACTCCAAAATGACCTCGTATAGAAGTTTCATTGATTCTGTTGAGTCCAAAATGTTGTTTCCCCTCTAGTTGAATGTTCAATTTATGAATACCGAGTTTTGATTATTCTCGAAACCTCCCGTGGGATTATTTCATTTTGCTGGTTTTTCTGCAGAAGAGCAGTGCTTAGCACGATTGCGCTAGGGCAGCGGTATTGCGCCATTGGTGCTTTCCCTCCTTAGTGCAGGTTCCCTGTTCCTCCTTCAGTGCGATCACGCTAGAGTAGCGTGATAGCGCCAGTGCACTGTCCCTCCTTTAGCGCGATTACGCCAGGCCAGCGCAATAGCACCGGTCTACAACCTGCAATATAAGAAGCCTCTTCCTCAAATTTTCAACTCACTTTCTCAATTTTCTCTCACTCTAAAATATTTTCTCTTACCTGAAACTCGCCTCTAATTAGTTCCTAGCCTTGGGAATTCATCTACTGGAGGATTTCGTCCTTTCCCCCTTCGTTGGTAAGTCTTCTTCCTTGAAATTATTCTTTTTCCATGGCAAAAACTTCATTAAAGCTTCTTATTGGGGTTGATTTTTGGTTTATCGTTGCTTGATTAGGGCTGTTGTTCGTGGTGATGCGTATCCTACCTCATAGACCTTGCTCCCTCTCTTCGAGGTAAGTAATTCCCTATTTTTATTCTTGATTTTACAAGTTTTCGCATGATTCCCTCCTCTTCTACGGGCTGTTTTAGGCCTTTTCTATACTCAATTTTTGAGCATGAGTTTCTAACAAGGTTGGGAACGTTATAGTAATATTTGTTTCCGATTTTGTGTTGTAGGGACCAAGGGCCTACTTGCAACCCAAATTGTGACTTGGATAAATTTTTAGCAATGTGGGTATTGTTAGCTTTATTTTAACGCATAGATTATGTTCTTGATAGTGTGATTGCTTTTTGGGACTTATCGGAGTAGTTCAGGCTTGGAAAATATCATTTCAGCAGCTTTTCATCGGATGACAAGTAGGTTAAAATTTCCTTTTCCTAGACTTTGTGTAAATAGGCTATAATTGTACTATTTAGCATCCTTACGTTGGGTTTTATTAGTTTGGCACCCCAGACCTTGTCTGCTTTCTTTCTATTTGGCTTTTTCATATCATCTTATTGTAGTATTCGATTTAGTTGGTAGCATTACCCCTTGTGGCCTCGTGTGTCCTTGTAATTGACTCTTGATCATAGAAGGTGGGTTATTTGGGAATGTTCGTGAGTCCCGGATATCAGAATTATGATTATAGAACTAGTTATCTGTGTTGTAGAGTGATTTAAGCCTGTGCGAGGCCGATAGGTTAATTGTGAGTCGTTGGGCTACTGATTGTGTTTAAGCATACCATTATCATTCATATAAAGAGTTTTCTATATTATTTACTAGTACCTTGTCTACAGCCTACTATAACTGGTTTTCTAAATCTTGCATAGCCCCGAGGGCCCATTTTCAGTATAAATGGTTATAAAAGGTTTTAAAACTGATTTTATAGATCTTTTTGGAGTAAAAGAGGTATCATGATGATTTTATCACCAGTTTTTACACTTATACTAAACTCTGCTGAGCTGTAGTGCTAGACATATTTACTACTGATTTGAGATGATACTAGACTCGATCGAACCGAGCGCTACACTTATTTTACTACTGATTTAGACCCGGTTATGCTTCGGGCACCCTTTATTGGGGTTTTGAGACTTGACTTACTGATTTAGACTGGATAGACACTGGGCACTTATTTTCAGATTACAGTTACTAGTATAGACCCAGATACACTCTGGGGCGGTTATATTTGAGATTCTGAGATTTTGTATGTGGTCGAGGACCTCGATGGACCTTGTCGATCTGGACTAAGGGCTACATATTATGAGTGCTGAAGGAGGGGAATACGGTGTAGTTGAGGTATATGGGTGCGTCCTTCCAAGGATCCTACCTACTGGGCCTATGGCACTAGAGGAGGTACATACAACACTACTATCACACCAGTTTCATCATGTCATATCATATCATTTATATTGTGTTTGGTTCCACCCTTGTTTGTTGTTTGCTGAGTGTAGCTTCGGTAGTATGGGATGCCAGAGGGTTTGTTTTCACTTGTATGTGTTCTTCAGGTGTATGGGATCCCGTTGAGACTGTAGGTAGATTTATTATTATTATATCTTATTATAGTACTGGTTCATTTTAGAGTTATATTTTGGTTATTGTTTGGTTATTCATATTTGAGGAATGTGTTACTAGCATGATATAGTTGGTAGTATTGTTTCAAGCATGAGTATATTTTACTTGCTTTTCCTTCCCTTTTTGCTTGAGGTTACCACTATACTGCCATTCTTCTTAAACTCTCTCTTTATATATTGTTGTTACAAGGATCGAGGTGCATTCTCCTTTCCTTCACCTATGTTCTGTGATTTATATATCTCTTATGGATAGCCTAGTATGGTTGCTTTCTTTGTGTATTCTATTTGTACTAGCTTCCGTGTACTTCTCTGTTGTTTTCTGTGACCATTTTCTTTCATATATGCTATTTTCTGCTTTTATATCTTATATGCGCTCAGTTGGCCTATGATGCCTACTGGGTACCTGTTTCTTTGTAATTGGTGCTCATACTACACTTCTACATCTTCCTGGTGTAGATGCTAGTGTGAGTTCTCATCGTTAATCGTGTAGAGACTCGTGCAGCTTTTCCAGACATCTGAGACTAGGGTGAGCTTCTAGCGACCAAGGCTTCACTTTTATCTCTTCTTTTGTACCATGTACTCTTTTTGTTATTCAGAGGCAGATGTATATTTTAGTACTCTGTATATTTAGTAGCGACTCTTATACTATGATACTAGGTCATGTGATGGTTTAGTTTTCCTATGTGTATATATATATATATATATATATATATATATATATATATATATATATATATATATATATATATATTCTAGTTGCTATATTTCTCTACTTTTATCTCTTGCTTATGCGTATATATATAATGCTTCTTTTGCGTGTTTAGCTAGTTAGTAGCCCATTAGTAATCATTTTGGGATACAGGAATTTGTATGCTTATAGGGCATTGTAGGTGCTATCATAACCGGAGAAATCGCATCGTGACATTCTGTTAATAAATTCTCTGAAAATTTGGGTTAAATGTCTCAAAGATTTTCTCCCCATATGCAAATAGTTAGAAGGCTCCCGATCTACCAAATCGAAGGTCTATGAGTCTAGTTTCCAATGCAATAAATCATTCATCCATATGACTTTAAAGTAGAGAGATAGTAGCATTTTCATAAGAGTGCATAAGCAGACACGTCAAGGTGGGCCCCTAGCCTAAGGTCGGTTGAGCTTTTTAAATCTGATTCTCTTTCATTTCTAACTCAAAAAAATCCCAAAATATATAGAAAATCAGAGGGAAATCCCCTAAATTCTCCATAGATGTTGATTCTTTCAATTCAGAAGTTTAATAGAAGTTGCTCTACATCACAAGCTCGTCATTTTAGTATAGTTTGCCCCACCGATTTCATGGCATATCTCCGTGGTTGTTGTGGAAGCAAGCTAGCATCTGGTTATTGATTATGTGTTAGTAGCTATGGAGTTATATTGGCAAGGTAAGGATCTCGTATACTTATCTATTTATTGAATCAAGATTCTAAGCTTCTAGTTATGAAAAGTTTTAGTTGCCGATGACTTATAGTAGTTTCTCATTGATTTTGGCTTTGGTTGTTAATACTGCAAAGAGGCAAACTTTTTAGCTTGGTATTTTAGAGTTTTTTGTCAAAGAAATCTTTCCCCTATGACCCTCCTTCGCAATTCCATGTTCTAGTATCATTTTTATCAATTTTCAAGCCACAAAGTGGTATTTTAGATATCGTGGCTCCGAGAAGCCCCTTTGTCTCATTAAGTTTTGTTATTACCATTGTATATTGATGGTGTTAAGGTGTTAGAGGGACTGGGGGGGCTTTGTGTGACTCTTATCAGGGTCGCATATGACGGTTGTCAGATTAAATGGTATAAAGTATGCCTTGTTATATTACCTCGGGAGATTGCCGCTCTTGTGAGATATTGATAGCTTCTTGTTGTAGTTATTAGTTGTTTGTTTGGTAGAGATTATGATGCATTTGTTGAGTTAAACTGGGCTGGTCAAAGTGACGACCTTAACTCTTTAACAATTGTCTATGGCTCGTTCTTGCAACCTTGTTGATTCTAGCGATTATTGTATTATGATAGGTTGGTCGAGCTTTATAGCAACACCTTTGAGGATTCGGTTGAAAGGTATGTTAAGGCTTCCTTTTTGCTTTCTAGTATGACCTTAAAGGCTTAATCTTGTTATAGCTTATATAACATCATCATTAAACTTGTGGCCTTATAGTATTGAGTTTTGCTCCACAACATGATATAGCGACTATCAGAAGCACTCTATTCTTTACCTAGCAGCATAGAAAATCATGTTATAATTGTATTGAGGTCATCTATGATTATATGTTATTATTATATTTTTTTATCGTTTTGTTATTGCCTATGAGATTTTTTTGGCCTTAGCAGACATTGACACTGCAGGGTTTTAGAGCCTACATTCTGATTACTATTATCGTGCTTTTGGGTTGAGCAAGCTGTACATATGGGGTAGCAGTAACATTATATTAACGTGCCTTTAAGCAGGGAAGATCACACCTATGTGATGGACATGCTGTATCTATGGGGCAGCAATTACATTACATTACCGCGCCTTCGGGTCAGGCAGACTGTGCCTATGGGCTGGGAAGACTGTACCTATGAGATGCACAGGTTGTACCTATGGGGAAGCACTTATATGGTACCACAGAGTCTCAGAGTTGTACTAATTCATGATATATGTACAGTCAGACAGTTCAGATCAGATCATCATTGGGGTCCAGTATGGTTATTTAGTGATTTTTTGCGCCTATTAAGACTTATGGTGATTGTATGTTGTTTGTACCTGCCCTTTTTTTCAGTCCTTATAGTTCAGTTTTAGTTTTAAGTTGGCCTTCCATACTCGGTACATTATTTTGTACTGATGCCCTATTTCCTAGGTACTGCATTCATGCCTGCAAGTCCTGAGCGATGACCTGACAAACCTGTCAGGTGGCATAGCCAAGCTTTCAGTGGGTTTGTTGACTCCTTTCCTTCCAGGGGTCGCCAAAGTCTCATAGATTTGCCTTTTTGTTGTTTATAGCTTTTGGGTAGGTTGAGGCCCTGTCCTACCAAGTATTGTATTCATAGAGGCTTGCAAACTAGTCTTTTGAGTTGCATAGCTATGATCGTGGCCATTTTGGCCTTGTATGTTTATTAGTTGTAGCTTGTTAGCCAGTTGGGCCTTGTTGTTGTTATGGTTGGCAGTTAGTGTCTCACTAGACTTGTTGTGTTATCCATGATGTCATGGTGGCCTCGATGGCCCGCATAGCATTTATGATTTCCTAGATATCATGGTGTCCTCGACGGCCCATACAAAAGTTATGTGCTACCTGCTTATTGCTTTATATGAACTGTTGGGAGTATCTATTTTCTTTCTAGAGCTGTCGATAGGGACCTTACCGGTTGGGATTAATTTGTAAGCCGAGATATAGTTATTTATTTCCTTGATTGTGTATGGCTGCTATGCGCCATTTGCAAATAGTTTAGAAGGGTCGGCTTTGGCCTAAGTTTTGGCATCAAGTACCCATTGTGTCGCTCGAGTTTGGGGCATGAAAGGTATTAATCATTTATGCTTATAATTGGTATTATGTGTGGATCTATTGAATCTTTCAAGTTCTAATTGAATAATTGATGGTTGCATACATTGATTTAGCTTTTTAATTATGGTGTTTTCTTGAGAAAGAAGTTCTATAATTGGGTAAGGATTCATAGTGAGGATTTGGGAATTTCTTATTATAACTTGAGGCTAGACATAGTTTGACTTGGGAATTTCCCATCTAAGGGTTAAGGCTAGAAATAGCTCAACCCACTTAAGTTATTTGGTTGGTTTATTGTTTAAACCTTGGGGTTTGAAACAACGCAAGGTATACATGTTTTATTGGTTGAAAAACGATTGAACATAGCTTTGATCAAGGCTAACCGCACTATAATTAAGCATAAGTTGAGTGATCAATCTCAATTCCCATATTATGACCCCATCAGAAGCACACCCCTAGTTTCTCCAATCTTGTTATTAACAATCTTGTTACCTCGTAGTTATTGCAACCAAACATTGATTATTTGTCCAAACCAATTCCCCCATTTACTTCTTATCTAATACAACATGTGTAATGACCCTTCCGATCATTTACGTGTTTTTGCCTTTTTTGTACTGTTAGAGCTTGCCTGTAGCATCCCCAAGTTATTTATGGCTTGTTAGGACTGGTAGTTCGGTGCCCGGGCCGTTTGATTGGTCTTTTTGGACATTCCTTCTTTTGGAGCTTTAGACTTTGGAAATTATTGACTTCAGTCAACATTCTTAGCTATCGTGCTCGGAATCGAATTTTGACAGTTCCGTTATCTCCGGAGCGTGGACTTTGGTCTAGTTGGATATTTGGTAGAGATTCAGGAGCTATTCAACTTGGAATTCTCTCTCGTTCTGTATTTTCAGGCAAGTTGGGCTTGCTTGGTTGACTTTGGTCAACATTCAGAGAAGACGGCCTCGAATGGAAATTCCGTCAGTGTTGTTAGCTCTAGAATGCCGAGTTTGTGTTAGTTAGGTGGTTGGTTTGGGTCCCGGGTGAACCAAGATCATTTTGGATTTTGGTTGGCGTTAGTTAGTGTTGACTTGGATCAAAATTCCTCTGAGATGACCTCATATGGAAGTTTTGTCAATTCCGTTGAGTTTGGAACGTCGTATCCACTCTAATAGCACTATTAGTTTTTAAGTATGGGGTTACGATAGTGCCCGGAATGCACCGTAGAAGTTTTGGCTGTTGTTGGTTTTTTCTGCTTCTGGTAGCCTTTGGTGCGATAGCGCTCGGGCAGCGCAATCGTTCTAGCCTATGATTTTCCCTTCAGTGCCATCGCGCTCCTTTAGCGCGATAGCGCTGGTCTGTGATCCTCCCTTCAGCACGATCGCGCTTCTTTAGCGTGATAGCGCTGGCGTGCGCCCAGTCCTATAAATTTCTCTTTCTTCATTTTTTCAGCCTTTGTTTCATAATTTCCCCAACTTCAAATCAGTTTCCACTCTCTAGAACTTGCTCCAAATCATTCCTGAACTTGGAGAATTCATCAAATTGTTGGGGAAAGCTTATTCCCTCGTCGTTGGGTAAGTTCTTCTTTCCCAAAGTTACCTTCTTCCTCCATTGTTGCTATTTCTCAAAGCTTAGAAATTCCTTGTAGAATCTGCCCTCTTGAGCTTTGCATGATCATGGGTTTGGAGTTTTTACCTCCTTAGCTTGTCTTCTCATTGTGGTAAGTATCTTTTGATTAATTTCTGGATTTATTACTTGAAATTCCATCTTTTAATTCTTGACTTGAGCGGACTATTTTGGAGCCCCATTTGTTGTCTGTTTCCGCTCAAATATTGAGCATGTTCTCCTGAGATCGTAAGGAACACATGTGTATTCTTTGTTTCTGGTTTTGGGTTGTGAAGCCCATGGACCTGTTTGTGACCCGGATTTTGACCCGGCTAGTATTTTGGCATTATGGGTATCGTTAGTCTTGTTTTGATGCCTAGATTATTGTGTTGATAGTGGTTTCATAAATTGGAGCTTCCCGGAGTAGTTTAAGCTTAGACGATATCATCCCCGTAGCTAGTCGTCAGACGATAGGTAGGTTATGGTTTCTCCTACTTAGACTATGCGTATATAGGCTATAACTGCATTAATTAGCATCCTTAGGTTGGTACCCTCAGACCTTGCCTACCTTTTCTGTCCGTTTATTTCATATGTTGTCTGTAGTATTCGTGTACTATTGTATATTACCCTTGTGGTCCTGTGCGGCCTTGTATAGACTCTGGAACATCAATGGTAGGTTATTTGGGAATGTCCATGAGTCCCAGACGTAGAGATATTATTCTACGCTGGTTATGTTTGTTGTAGAGTTGTTGAGCCTGTGCAGGGCCGGTAGGAATATTTGTGAGCCGTTGGGCTAATTTATATTTTTTGCGAGCATATCATCCATGAAAAGATTTTTCCCTGCATGTTTTACTACTGTTTTGGCTTCGGGCCTAGCTATTGATGATTTTCTAAACCTTGCATGGCCCTGGGGGGCCGTTTGCGGTTTAAATAATGATAAAATGGGATTTGGATGATTTCACGTGGGTTTTCCTAGTAATACTAGGCTCGGCAGGGCCGTAGTGCTAGACCTGATTTCCTACTAATACTAGTCTCGACAGGGCCAGTAGCAATAGACTTGATTTTATTACAGATTTAGACCTGGATACGCTCTGGGCACCCTTTGAGAGGGTTATTGAGATTTTTATCACTGATTTAGACCTGAGTATACTTCAAGCACCCTTTGAGAGGGTCTTTTGAGATTACTACTACTGATTTAGACCCGGGTCAAAGCCGGGCATGTACTATGAGGATCCATCTATTGAGTTACATATTGAGAGTCACAGTTTTAGTATGTGGTCTACAAGTAGACCTCCATGGACCCTGTCAATCAAGGACCAGGGGCTTTGGGTTGCATGTGCCGGATGAGGGGTGTACGGTGTAGGAGAGGTACACGAGTAGAGTCCTTACATGGGTCTTGCCTCTATTGGTCCTTATAGGTACCTTAGGGGGTAATATACGGTTCTATTATCACACCAGATTCTTCATATATCATCATGCATATTATGTTCCAATTCTACCCTTGTTTGTTGTGTTCTTAGTGTACGCTCTGGTTGTATGGGCGGCCGGAGGGTTTGTTTTCACTTGATTGTGTTCCTTGATTGTATGGGCGACCATTGGGATTGTAGGTAGATTATATTACTCCTGTCATTTATAGAGCTTGTTATGGCATTTAATTCTTGGTGGATTAGCGGTTGTTAGCTTGTTGAGGCTCCGATTATTGAACTTGGATTATTATAGGGCTAGTGAGTCCTATATTATTGAGACACTATTGAGTGGTCTTCTGAGTGGGTTGTGGGTTTCTGATTCTATTCCTTATCATGATGTGAGTAGTGGCTCTTGGTTACGGTGGTTTAGTTATCACATCCTAGGGTTGTACTTGTGAGGTGGATTCCTGTTTATGCTTATCTTGAAGTTGGATTTGTAGCATGATTCTCTTATGTATGTTGATTCCATGTTGAGTATGTTAAATTGCTTTCCTTCTGTCCTTTTACTTGAGGCTATCGGTATATCGCCATGTTTCTAAACTCTCTCCTTTTATATACTATTGTTGCAAGGATTTCAGGTGCGTTCTTCCTTCTTTCACCTGTGTTCTGTGTATATATATCTTCTGTTCTAGCATTGTATGCTTTTAACTCTTGGTTGACTATTCTCCGTGCTAGTTCCTTGTGCTTTCTCTGTTGTTTTGGTGACTGCTTTCTTATTATCTGTTATATTACTATTTTTATATCTTATATGTGCTCAGTCGGCCGATAATGCCTACTGGGTACCCGTTGCTTAGAAATTGGTGCTCATACTACACTTCTGCATCTTTCTGGTGCAGATATTAGTTGAGCTTTCACTGTTGATCACGTTGGAGACTCGTGCAGCTTTTGGATATTCAAGACTAGGGTGAGCACCTGACGTTCGAGGCTTGACCATATCTTATCTTTTGTACTGTTACTCTTTGTATATTCGGAGACAGTTGTACTTATCATTTCGTTACTTCTAGCACTTGTATTCTATTAGAAGCTTCTGAATTGTCGATACCAAGTCTTAAGGTTGGAGTAGTTTCTTTTTGTATATATTCAGGTTATTGCTTCTACTTTGTCTATCTTTATATTCTACTTCCGCTTATTTCTGCTTATGGTGCATATTTGTTAGGTAGTAGCCCATTACTAATCGTTCTGGGCTACAGGGATTGGTTCGCCTACTGAGGGGTTGTAGGTGCCATCATGACCCAAAAAATTAGGTCGCAACAGCTTGGTATTCGAGCTCTAGGTTCACCAGTGTTGTGGTACAGAAGCAAGTGTCTATGTTGAGTCTCGCGGATCAGTATGATAACATCTGTATCCTATCTACGAGAGGCTAGAGGACATTGTTAGAAAAAAATTCATCTTTTAGCTCCTTATCGTGCGTTCCTGGTTCTATTGGCTTCTTAACTTTAGTTGTTTCATTCCTTCTCAAATGCCTTAGATGAGTTCAACAGCGGGTGATGTCGAGGCTTCTGTACCTGTTACTTCAGTGCTTCCTTCCATCAGCGCCAGGACTTTAGAGTGAGAGTTTACCACATCAGATAGGGGGTGTAGGGCCAGCCCAACCTCTGATTGGATTCATAGCTACCCCAGTTCTTTAGGACTCTGAGTCCTTTGGTGTGTATTTCAATACCTGGTTCTATGAGAGGTTCTCCAGTTAAGGTTGAGGTTCCAGTTTTTTTGCAGGGTTCTATATCGGTGTTGGAGTATGAGGTGAGGTTTCACAAGATGGTTAGGCGTACTGCCAGGACTATGCCTTCATAGTTTGATAGGGTTCAGAGCTTTTTTGGAGGTTTGATTTCACCACTCCATTTAGCGACCGAGCACTTGGTTATAGTTGGGACTACCTTTCTTCAGGTGGTCAACCATGCTTGGGCTATTGAGGGTTTGTGCTGTGAGGCTTATGGAGGTAGTGCTGAGAAACATCATTGTCAGGACAATTCTCAAGGTTCTCAAACTCGAGGTAGAGGATTCTCCACCAGAGATAGGTTTTATTGCTTCTTATCTACCCGGCCAGTTTCAGTTACTCCACCAGTTTCAGAGGGTGGTGGTATAGGGCATGTTGGGCTTAGCACATATGGTACAACTCAGATTCTTCGAGATTCACTTTCAGGTGTGTAGGCCGTGGTGGCCAGTCAGGTTCAGTGAGATCTCCTCACCTGTATGGACCCAGTGGGATTTGCTTTCAGTGCAGTGTGCATGGGCACTTTGCTAGGGATTATCCTACGATTCCATCTTTCAGTCTGCGGGGTAGTGGGGGTAGTCCCCAGATGGTTAGAGGTGGCTTTCAGCCAGGTGGTTTGAGTATCCATCCAGAGTTGACAGGCACCGTGCATTGAGGAAAGGCTTTCTTGTGCTGTTATAATTGTGGGTTAATTGGTCACTTTTCTAGAGATTGTCCCCAGCGAGGGATGGTTGAGCCTTCAGCTTCGACTACTCAGTCCAGAGTTAGACCCCGTTAGTTTGATGCCCCTCTTGGTGGGCCCAAGGTAGAGGTTCCTGATATTGCTGCACCAGGTAAGGCTTTTGTTACCTTCGGCTAGTGATAGTCCTACTCGCGTTGCAATTCTATCCTTTCTATCATTTATTTGCTTATATCCCTACCTGCTACTTATTTAGTTGTTTGACTACTTGAGTTGTAGTATCTATGCGTGTATTATTATTGGTAGTTTGTTCTTTAGTAGTGGATGGGGTGAGTTATCCTTGTAAGGTGTTTACCTGGAGTTGTAGCTCGTGGGTAGTTCTTGTTGGTCTCTTTTCTGGTTGGGTTTGTTTCCTGTTCTGTTATGATCCTAGACTTGGTTAGAGTCTTCCTTTCTTAGCGGTCCTAGAAGGTTGTTGCCTAGGTTGTTATCTAGCATTTGCTAGAAGTCCTTGTGTTGGTTTGGTGTTACCGGTAGTTATGCCAGAGTTTGGTCTTTTGTCTTAAGTTGAGAGGTGTTGGTTTTTCTAGTGAGCATTGTCTGGCTTTTCTTTTCTCGGGTGATTAGAGTCGACCCTCTTAGTTTGGTTGGTTTAGGAGGTTGACAGGAATGGGGGTTGTTCCCATAGTCTCATTCAATTTCTTGTCCGGTTGGGTTATTTTATTGTTTCCCTAGTTTTAGTTGGAATGAATTTCGATAGTATTCCTCTGGTTAAGCTTTTGATTGTGGCATTGCGGTTGAGTTTTGATTATGGCATTTGTGGCTAAGGGTTGCCAGTAAGAGTTATATGATCTAAGGGAATAGATCCAGGGTCTTCTGATATAGAATTTATGGAATTTAGTGTATCCTTGGAAAGGGTTTCATTTGGTTTGCAAAGCAGGGTGATGACTCCTGGTGTATATGTATGTGTTCTAGTAGCTGACAGAGGTGGAAACCCAGAGTTTGCTTTGGCTTGTATGTTGGTGACTTGCGTCGACCGAGTTCAGGTTGTGGTGACATTTCCTTTGATAGATTCGAGGCCAGAATTCTTCCTAGTCTGAGATTGAGGTAGTGGTCATTCCCAGTACTACCTTTGGGAACTTGTTGCATCAACCTTGGCTTCCTTGTTATCTTCTTTGGGGGAGACCAAAGTTTCAGTAGCATATACGGATTGGGCAAAATATGTATTCATGGACAGGTTGTCCCCAGCTCTATTAGTGTTTTGTAATTGTGGATGGGTCTACTCGTCGGTTCGACAGGAGTATTGATTGGTAAATCTGTGATGGGCTCCAGGATCATGGCTAGCAAACTACTTTGAATGGTTCGTGGTTGATTCTTTTCAATTTCAGCTTTTGGGGTTTGAAGGCAATGAGTTCGGACAACTTAGTTTCCCCATTTCAGTTGTGGAGTGACAGTTGGCCTTGGACACCTAGTTCTTGGCTAACCTTTGAGTTAGGCTGGACATTCCAAATTTCAGCAGTGTTCCAGTTAGTACGAGGTTCCTTCTGCCATGGTTAGACTGACTAAGTGGTGTAAGTTTGAGATTCAGCGGTGGTGTATGCTTCATGTGATCAGGTTGTGCGGGTTGAGGCTAGCGAGGCTATTTTGAATTTCTAATGATACTTTGAGATTAATCATCGCCTTCGTTGTCGAGAGTTTGAAAGCTTGCTTAGTTGATTCTTCAAGGGTTGTCTTTTATGTGGGGTTCTAGCGTTGGTTAGACTCGGCCAGTACAGACTAGAAGTTTGGTATATTGAATGCATCAGAGTTGGTAGTTTGTGTGATGATGCAGTAGAGCGTCTGATTCTAGCCAAAGAGGTGAGTTGATGGGTTATGCAACATTTCTATAGCTAGATGGTGACCTTGGACTTCAAAACACCTCTTTCCATTGTCTTCGGGGTGTTTTGACTTGATATTTGTGGCATGGTGGACTTCTTCCTGAGGTGAGAGTTGTAAGGAAATTTAAAAATCTGAATGGTGTTCAAGTATTCAGAGTAGAAGCAGTGTTTCTTAGAGTTGGGAGCTTAGCTGATGGTTACAGGCTTCGTGGTAGGCTTACCACCCTCCTTGCAGGATTTTGGTTTTTGTTTGGGTCTGTTGAGAAGATTGCCTGGTGAAATCGTATTTAGTTGATTCAAATTTGGTCTGGCTCAGCGAGGTTGGTAACATTATACAGTTTGGAAGTTTCTCTGTCAACACAGGGTGTTCATATATGCATTTCCTAACCCTGGTGTGCAAACTTCAGTCGGGTCAGATGGGTTGCTCGGTTGGGTTCAGTTAGCGAGTTTTGATATAGCAAAAGTGTTCGTTCGTTGGTTGATAGTCAGTCGGGACATGTAACTCCAATCTTTGAGGATATGCTATGGGTTGTTATCTTGGATGACAAAGGCTAGTAAACTATAGATTGGCTTGGAAAGAGTTTGAGCAAAAGGGGTAGATTCATTCATAGTAGAGTATAAGCGGGAACTATGGATCTCCGGTGTGTCGGTTGATGCTTCGAGGGTGGTTTGAATGTTTGACTTATGTGAAGCTTCCTATTTGTGGTACAAAAGGGGTTTAATTCAGAATAAAAAGGGTTTTGCGGATCGGTGGGTTCATGAGTTAGAGTTTTTGGGTTGATGGCTTCTTGGTGAACTTGGTTGTGGTTTCGAGCATTCGAGTTTTGTGTGTTGATCGCCTTGGTTCTTCAATTTTGGTTTTGTGTCGGTGCTTCAAGTTGAGATTCTAGAAGTTAGGCTTGGTTGATAAGCATTTGGAGTTTTCAAGTTAAAGGTTGGAATCTAGCTTAGTAAGGAGTTAAGGTTTGGTTGTTTTCTTGGGTTCCATTATGTTGGGCGCAGTCCGGTCGAGGAGGCTATCCGGGTTGTCCGAGAGAGCAGTGCGGGCTTTGTATCCGTTGTCCTTAATCTCTAGTGTTTCCTTCTTTCCTGACTTTCGGGGATAAAAGACTTTTTAGTAGTAGATGATGTAATCACCCTTCTGGTCATTTAAGCATGTTCGCCTTTCTTGTACTATTAGAGCTTGCATGTAGCAGCTCCAAGTCATTTATGGCTTGTTGGGATCAGTAGTTCGGTGCCTGGGCCATTTGTTTGGTCTTTTTGGCCATTCCTTGTTTTGGAGCTTTAGACTTTGGAAATCGTTGACTTTAGTCAACATTTTTAGCTATCGTGCTCGGAATCAAATTTCGACAGTTCCTTTGGCTTTGGAGCATGGACTTTGGTCTAGTCAGACCATTAGTCGGCATTCAGGAGTTATTCAGCTTGAAATTCTCTCTCGTTCTGAGTTTTCAGGCCAATTGGGCTTGCTTGGTTGACTTTGGTCAACATTCGGAGAAGACAGACTCAGATAAAAATTTTGTCAACGTTGTTAGCTCCAGAATGCTGAGTTTGTGTTAGTTAATTGGTTGGTTTGGGTTCCGAGTGAGCCGAGCTCATTTCGGATGTTTGGTTGGTGTTAGTTAGTGTTGACTTGGGTCAACATTCCTCCGAGACGACCTCATAAGGAAGTTTCATCAATTTCGTTGAGTTTGGAATGTCGTTTCCACTCTAATAGAACTATTAGTTTTTAAGTATGGGGTTCTGATTGTGCCCAAAATGCCCCGTAAAAGTTTTGGTTGTTGCTGGTTTTTTCTACTTCTGGTGGCCTTCAGCGCGATAGCGCTCGGGCAGGGCGATCGTGCTAGTCTGTGATTTTCCCTTCAGCGTGATCGCGCACCTTTAGTGCGATATAGCTGGTTTGTGATCCTCCCTTCAGCGCGATCACGCTCCTTTAGCGCGATAGCGCTGACCTGGGCCCAGGACTATAAATTTCTTTTTCTTCATTTTTCCATCCTTTGTTTCATAATTTCCCCAACTCCAAATCAGTTTCCACTCTCTAGAATTTGCTCCAAATCAGTCCTGAGCTTGGAGAATTCATCAAATTGTTGGGGAAATCTTATTCCCTCGTCGTTGGGTAAGTTCTTCTTCCCCAAAGTTACCTTCTTCCTCCATTGTTGCTATTTCTCTAAGCTTGGAAATTCCTTGTAGAATCTGCCCTCTTAAGCTTTGCATGATCGTGGGTTTGGAATTTTCACCTCCTTAGCTTGTCTTCTCTTTGTAATAAGTATCTTGTGATTAATTTCTGGATTTATTCCTTTAAATTCCATCTTTTAATTCTTGACTTGAGCGGGTTGTTTTGGAGCCCCATTTGTTGTCTATTTCTTCTCAAATTTTGAGCATGTGCTCCCGGGATAGTAAGGAACACATGTGTGTTCTTTGTTTCAAGTTGCGGGTTGTGGGGCCCATGGGCCTGTTTGTGACCCGGATTTTAACCCGGCTAGTATTAGGGTATTATGGGTATCGTTAGTCTTGTTTTGACGCCTAGATTATTGTGTTGATAGTGGTTTTGCAAATTGGAGGTTCCCGAAGTAGTTCAATCTTAGATGACGTCATCCCCGCAGCTAGTCATCGGACGACAGGTAGGTTATAGTTTCTCCTACCTAGAATCTGCGTATATGGCTATAACTGCATTAATTAACATCCTTGGGTTGGTTTTCTAGGTTGGTACCCTCAGACCTTGCCCGCCTTTTCTGTCTGTTTATTTCATACGTTGTCTGTAGTATTTATGTAGTATTGTATATTACCCTTGTGGTCCTGTGCGACCTTGTATAGACTCTAGAACATAGATGGTGGCTTATTTGGGAATGTCCGTGAGTCCCGGACATAGAGATATTATTTTAGGCTGGTTACGTCTGTTGTAGAGCTGTTGAGCCTGTGCAGGGCCGGTAGGAATTTTTGTGAGCCGTTAGGATAATTTATATTGTTTGCGAGCATATCATCTATGAAAAGGTTTTTCCCTGCATGTTTTACTATTGTTTTGGCTTCAGGCCTACCTATTGATGATTTTCTAAACCTTGTATGGCCCCGGAGGCCCGTTTGCGGTTTAAATGATGATAAAATGGAATTTGGATGATTTCACGTGGGTTTTCCTACTAATACTAGGCTTGGCAGGGCCGTAGCACTAGACCTGATTTCCTATTGAAACTAGTCTCGGCAGGGCCGTAGCACTAGACTTGATTTTACTATGGATTTAGACTCGGATACGCTCTGCGCACCCTTTGAGAGGGTTATTGAGATTTTTATCACTGATTTAGACCCGAGTATACTTCAGGAACCCTTTGAGAGGGTCTTTTGAGATTACTACTACTGATTTAGACCCGGGTCAAATACTGGCATGTACTATGAGGATCCATCTATTTAGTTACATATTGAGATTCATGGTTTTTGTATGTGGTCTACGAGTAGACCTCCATGGACCCTATCGATCCATGACCAGGGGCTTTGGGCAGCGTGTGCCAGATGACGAGTGTACGGCGTAGGAGAGGTACACGGGTAAAGTCCTTCCATGGGTCCTGCCTCTATTGGGCCTTATATGTACCGGAGGGGGTAACATATGGTTCAATTATCACACCAGATTCTTCATACATCATCACGCATATTGTGTTCTGATTCTACCATTATTTGCTGTGTGCTCAGTGTATGCTCCAGTTGTATGGGCGGCCGGAGGGTTTGTTTTCACTTAATTACCTTCCTTAATTGTATGGGCCGCCGTTATGACTGTAGGTAGATTATATTACTCTTGTCGTTTATAGAGCTTGTTATGGCATTCGGTTCTTGGTGGATTAGCGGTTGTTAGCTTATTGAGGCTCCGATTATTGGACTTGGATTATTGTGGGGCTAGTGAGTCTTATATTATTGAGACACTATTGAGTGGTCTTCTAAGTGGATTGTGGGTTTCGGATTCTATTCCTTATCATGATGTGAGTAGTGGCTCTTGGTTATGGTGGTTTAGTTATCCCATCCTAGGGTTGTACTTGTGAGGTGGATTCCTGTTTATGCTTATCTTGAAGTTGGATTTGTAGCATGATTCTCTTATGTATGTTGATTCCATGTTGAGTATGTGAAATTGCTTTCCTTCTGTTCTTTTACTTGAGGTTACCGCTATACCACCATGTTTCTAAACTCTCTCCTTTTATATACTATTGTTGCAAGGATTCCAAGTGCGTTCTTCCTTCTTTCACTTGTGTTCTATGTATATATATCTTCTGTGCTAGCATTGTATGCTTTTAACTCTTGGTTGACTATTCTCCGTGCTAGTTCCTTATGCTTTCTCTGTTATTTCAGTGACTGCTTTCTTTCTATCTGCTATATTACTATTTTTATATCTCATATGTGTTCAGTCGGCTAATAATGCCTACAAGGTACCCATTTCTTAGCAATTGGTGCTCATACTACACTTCTGCATCTTTCTGGTGCAGATATTAGTTGAGCTTTCATTTTTTATCACGTTGGAGACTCGTGCAGCATTAATTCGAGACTAGGGTGAGCGTCTTACGGTTGGGGCTTGACCATATCTCATCTTTTGTACTGTTACTCTTTGTATATTCGGAGACAGTTGTACTTATCATTTCATTACTTCTAGCACTTGTATTCTATTATAAGCTTCTCCATTGTCGATACCAGGTCTTGAGGTTGGTGTAGTTTATTTTTGTATATATTCAGGTTATTGCTTCTGCTTTGTCTATCTTTATATTCTGCTTTCGCTTATTTCTGCTTATGATGCGTACTGGTTAGGTAGTAGCCCATTACTAATCGTTCCGGGCTACGGGGATTGGTTCGCCTACTAGAGGTTTGTAGGTACCATTATGACCTGAGAAATCAGGTCGTGACAACACGCTTGCTTGTGTGAGTTAATTTATAAATCTTGGTGAATCTTAAGTCCAATCCTTGTGGGAAATCAACCCCGACTCTTATTGGATAACTTGTTTTGCGATGACTATAGCCACCTCCTTAATCAAAGAGTTGTTTTGGATGCTATAAAAAATGGTGTCGTTGCCAGGGATTGGTTTTTGATTGTCATCCTATGTTTATTAGTTCTCATTTATTTTGTATCTTGTTTTCCTTTTACGTTGTTTGTTATTTTTGGTGATTGAATAGGATGAGCCTAGATAGCAACTATGCTAGTGTTGGTGACCATATTGGCGAGGATGACCCAATGGGTCTAGGTGACATAAAAAGCGTCATTCGCCTACCTCCAACAGTAGGAAATTCCCTCTTCCACATTACTAGCACCATGCTCTACCTTTTACAAATAAAGGGTTTATTTGGAGGCCTCCCACACAAAGATGATAATCGGCATATAAGAAATTTTGTCTATATGTGCCAACTATTTTCGATAGCTAACATTGGTCAAGAATCCATACGATTGCGGCTATTTACTTTCTCCCTAATCGGAGAAGCAACAATTTGTCTTGAAGAGCTTTTTGCTAGTACAATATCATCTTGGGAGGAGTTGCTCAATGCCTTCCTTGATAGATTCTTCCCTCCTTGCTGGATGTTGCAATTGTGGGATGAAATTACTAGTTTTGAGCAAGTACATGGTAAAGCTCTCCATGAGGCATAGATAAGGTTTAAGAGGAAAGTGGTAAAATGCCAGCACATGTTCTTTCGAATGACATTCTCCTCCAATATTTCTATCGCTTCTTGGATTCTATCAACAAGATCGTCATTAATAACCTAGATAGGAGCGCTTTGATGGATCAAATGTTTGAGTTTTCTAAAGTTTTGCTTGAAAGGTTGAATAGATTAAATCATGCTTGGGATACATAGGGAGACAAGGGGCATTGGGTGTCACCTCCGCAAATGTGCTTGAAGAATGGATGAGAAAAAAACGAATGAAGATATAAAAAATGGCAACTATTATGACACTCTTAGAGGTGTAAGCATGTGATGGAAACAAAGGTAAGGAGTGTGAATGACATTGGGATATATGAAGGAGAAGAGCCAGTTGATAATGAGGTTTTTTTTCTCAATGATAAAGAAGTTTCCATTGCTGCAAACCAAGGTATGGGTTCCCATTCTAGTCCTGAAGGATCAAGCCAAAGCTCTTTGATATATGAATATGAAAATCAAGGTCGGAACTATGAGGATGCAACATGAGGAGCTATCGGGGGAGATAGGGTATTAGCGAGAGAGGTGTCAACCAACATGGGAGTCCGTGAATTAAAACATGATCTATTATCCCTCACTCAAACCGTGGAATCTCATTCCATCTCTATTAGGCAGCTTGAAGAAAGAATGACTCGAGTGGCTTCCCAAATGGAGTTGGGAGTGGATGCAAAGTTGAAGGACATGCTTATTGAAGAAGCCACGACAAATCCTAAAAGTAATAAATATTGTAGGGCATACATCACTAGGAGTGACAAGACTCTTGGCAATAGGTTGAGGATAATGATGAAGAAGTCGTGGTAAGTCAACCTAATAGGGTCGATAAAGTTGTGGAAAATAGAGTGCAAATTCCCATCACTCAAGAAAGAGTTGAAGATGCTAATGGCCAAGATAACAAGATTACCAGGCTATACAAGCCTTTCCAAAAGTGCCCCATCCTTAACCACAATGTTGAAGGATAAGAAGAAGGATACTAAATATAAGAAGTTTGACTCTTTATTGAAGCAAATCTGGATCAATGTTCCATTGGTGGACGCTCTAACACAAATGCCCGGGTATGAAATATATATGAAAGACTTGTGTACCAAGAAGAAACCCATGGAATATGAAGTGGTTGACATGTCTCATCAATGTAGTGTCATAATGAAAATCCACTTGATGACCAAGCAAGATGATCACGGTGCCTTCACCATTCTTCATATAATTAGCTTGCATGAATTCGTGGAGGTCTTATGTGATGTATATGCAAGCATTAATCTTATGTCCCTTTCTACTTTCAAGAAATTGGGACTCGATTCCCTCATGCCAATGAGGATGGGGATACTTATGGCAGATAGATCGATTAAATATCCCGTGGGGATCTCATATAATATTTTGGTGAAAGTGGACCAATTTATTTTCTCTTTGGATTTTGTAATACTTGATTGTGTCGGTGATTTTGAGATATCAAACATATAAGGGCGCTCGTTCTTGGTCACTGGGCGTGCCTTGGTTGATGTAAAGTATGGGGGGCATAAATTTTTAGTGAATGATGAGGAAGTAACCCTCAATGTGTGTAGATCGATGAATCAACCCAATGACATACAAGTTGTATCCATTATTGATAGCATTGAAGAAAGTGTAAAGCGTAATTCTGAGGTAATGCTTTGAAAGAGTCATTGGCAGTGGTCTTGTTAAATCACGATAGCTAGGGCATTGAATATTTCAAAGAAGTGTGTAATGCTTTGGTAGTATTAGGTTCCTACTCTTACCAACCAAATAAACTCGATCTTGATTTAAAAAATTGTCAAACTCCCCCTTCTAAACCTTCAATTATTGAACCTCCGGTGTTGAAACTCAAACCTTTGCCTTCACACTTGAGGTATGCGTATCTTGGTGCAAATGAAACCTTACCGGTGATCATCTCTATCAACTTGAAAGAGTGTCAAGTGAAAGTCTTGCTAGAGGTCCTAAGAAAATACATTCGGGCACTTGGGTGGACCATTGCCGATATAATTGGCATACCCGGGGTATTTGCACTCATAATATAAACCTTCAAGAGGATTGCACACCATCTATCTAGCATCAAAGATGGTTGAATCCACCTACGCAAAAGGTGGTTAAAAGGATATCATTAGATGGTTGGACTCGAGGGTTGTGTTCCCAATATCTGATAGCACTTGGGTTAGTCCAGTCCAATGCGTACCAAAAAAGAGGGGATCACTGTAGTTCCAAATAAGAAAGATAAACGGATAGCCCTCTGCCCAGTAATTGGATAGAGGGTATGCATATATTACCAGAAGCTAAATGCATGGACAAAGAAAGATCACTTCCCCCTCCCGTTCATGGATCAAATTCTTGATCGACTAGCGGAGCTAGGTTATTATTGTTTTCGCAATGGATATTTGGGGTATAACTTGATTTCAATTGCCCCAGACCAAGAGAAAATGACTTTTACTTGTTACTATGGTACCTTTGAATTCAAAAGAATGTTATTTGGGCTTTGCAATGCCCCAGCCACTTTTCAATGGGGTATGATGTCTATCTTCTCGGATATGGTAGAATACACCATGGAAATCTTCATGGATGACTTTTCTGTCATGTGAGATTCATTTGAGGATTGTTTATCACACTTGACTGATGTGTTGAAGTGATGTGAAGAAATGAATTTGGTCCTAAATTAGGAGAAATGTCACTTTATGGTGAAAGAGGGTATTGTTCTAGGTTACAAGATATCAAATAAAGGTATCGAGGTGGATCAAGCAAAGATTGAAGTTATCTCCAAGCTACCTCCTTCAAAAACTGTAAAAGGGGTGATAAGCTTCTTAGGTCATGCGAGCTTCTATAGAAGATTCATCAAGGATTTCTCAAAGGTGTCTCACCCTTTGTGTAGTTTTTAGAGAAGGATGCTAAATTTTATTTTGATGACAATTGTATGAAAGCATTCCTTTGCTTGAAGGAGAAACTCACATTTACTCCTATCATTGTGGCACCAGATTGGTCGAAACTCTGTGAGTTGATGTGTGATGCTAGTGGTGTCTCTTTAGGGGTTGTGCTTGGGCAAAGAAAATACAAAATATTTCATCCGGTCTACTACGCTAGCAAGATCTTGAATGAAACTCAAACAAACTACACGATAACGGAGCAAGAGTTGCTTGCGGTCATATTTGCTTTTGAGAAGTTTTGGGCTTATCTATTGGGAACAAAGGTGGTGGTACATACATATCATGCTGTAATTTGATACCTAATGGCCAAGAAAGATGCTAAACCGAGGCTCATTCAATGGGTTCTTTTGTTACAAGAGTTTGAATTTGAGGTAAATGATCTTCGGGGTTGTGAAAATTAGGTGGCAGACTTTCTCTCTCGATTGGAGGAAGAAAGAAGACCCGTTGGGGACCTTGAAATAAATGATGCATTCCCCAATGAGCATATTTTGGTGGCATCATCTAATCCCGTGGTTCGCTGATTTTGCCAATTTTTTGGCTAGCGACGTTATTCTTGAAGGTCTGACTTACCACTAAAAGAAGAAATTTTTGTATGATTTTTGAAAATTTTATTGGGATGAACCTTATTCTTTCCGTATTTGTGTAGATGGAATGATTCGCCGATGTGTCCCAGAGGTGGAAATGATACCTATCTTAGAAGCATGTCAATCTTCGCCAGTTGGGGGTCATCACGGTAATATGCAGATAGCTTCAAAAGTTCTACAATGTAGGTTCTATTGGTTTGTCATTCACTAATATGCCAATGATCTTGTCAATCATTGTGATCAATGCCAATGTGATGGGGGCATCGCTCGACGTCATGAACTCCCCTTAACTCCTATCTTAGAGGTCAAACTGTTTGATGTATGGAGAATAAACTTCACGGGACCTTTTGTGAGATCTTATGGAAACACTTATATTCTTGTGGATGTAGACTATGTGTCTAAGTGGGTGGAAGTTGTGGCACTAACTAACAACAAAGGGAAAAGTGTGACCGCGTTCTTGAAGAAACATATCTTCACCAGATTTGGTACCCCTCGTGCCATCATCAGTGATGGGGGTCCTATTTTTGCAATCGATTGTTCAGTGCTTTACTTGAGAAGTATCATATGAAGAACAAGGTTGCCACTCCTTACCACCCTCAAACAAGTGGCCAAGAAGAAGTGTCAAATAGGGAGATCAAATCTATACTAACAAAGACGGTGAATGTCAATAGAACTGATTGGGAAAGGAAGTTAGATGATGCATTCTGGGCTTATAGGACCACTTTCAAAAGCCCCATTGGCATATCTCCATATCAAATGGTGTTTGGAAAAGCTTTCCATTTACCCGTGGAGCTTGAGCATAAGGCCATGTGGGTGTTGAAAAGATTGAATCTCATTTGGGAAAAGACTACCCATGCACGGGTCAAAGATCTCAACGAAATTGATGAGTTTTGGATGCGAGCTTACGAAAGTGCCTCTCTTTACATAGCTCAAATAAAATACTTTCATGATCAACGAATACTGAAGGGGCAATTTTCTCTAAGAGATTGGGTACTTCTATTCAATTCTAGGTTTTGACTATTCCCAAACCAGTTAAAATCCAAGTCATCCGGTCCTTTTATGGTATCTCAAGTCTTCTCAAATGGGGCTATCAAACTTGAAGCAGAAAATGGGTCAAAGTTTAAAGTGAATGGCCAGCAGGTAAAAAGCAATACTTAGGTTTTCCAGAAGGAATCACTCTCGTAGGGGTGGCTTATCTCAATAAGCCATAGTTGTAAAGTACTCTTGTCGAGCCATGATGTTAAACCAAGCGCTTCTTGGGAGGCAACCCAAGCGTTCATTTTGCTTTCAATTTTACTTCTTCACTTGATGTTGTTTTGGTAATTTGTTAGGTAGAATCCTGCTATCTATATCATATGTCCTATCAAGGTACCCAGAGAGCACCTGCGCTTCACCTGCGGCGCATATGTGGCTACATGCAGCATGCAAGTGAAGCATCTTTTCACTCCAGAAACCTGGTAAAACTTCCTCCTAGTCAGAGACCATATGCATTGCGACCTGTGAAACACAGGAGAGGTTCCACAACATGCATACCTGAGGCATATAGGGAACAATAAACTGCTACTTTGGTAGGATTTTGGAGCCCACCTGCGCCCCACCTGTGAAGCGCATGTCCCATCTTGCTGCACGCAGGCCTAGCACATGTAGGGAACAGACCACTGGGAGTTTCGGCAATTTTCATACCTAATCTGCTTCCCACATGCACTTATATGTGCCCACCTGCGACTCACAGGTGGGGCGCATATGCGAAGCAGAACACTGTTGCACAACTCGAGCACTTGCATGCCAAGTGCTCCTACAAGTAGCCTTCATGAGCCACAATCAATCCAGAACCAGTTAAGAGGCCAGTCTGAAGAGCCTACATAATTCTCGAGAGTCTTTACACTCATTTCTATCTCCTTTATTATTGTGCATTAGGGACAATGCATTGCTTTTGTTGGGGTAGGTGTATTATCATAGTGTCGGGTTAGTTTTATACCCCAATTATCTTACTACCCGTGCTTTGCAAACTGCACTTAGTGCTTTCGCCAGGCCTTATTTTCAAATGATCCATGATCGCGTAATTCAGTATTGCCTTTGTAGATAATAGTTAGTCTTGAATAAACTCTGAGAGTTTTCTTTACACCATAGTTCTTTTCCAAGGAGCAAAATTTTCTTTTCTTTATTTTTGTGTCAAACCGGGTGATATTTTCCTATGATAGATTGAGAGGCGACTTTCTCAAGGGAAAATTCCAAGTTTTAGTTTTTATTTTGAGTCCATTTTACACTTGTCTTGAACGGGACCACCAAAAAAAAATTGGCAAAGGAATTTGAAAAACAAAAAAGAGGGGAAAAATGAATTTGAAAAGCATTCTCTTGTCGTAATTTTTTACATTCTTCATTTGTCTTTTTAATTCACAAGTGAGTTGTGCAAAACTCAGAATAGCTTGTCAAAAGTCATTGTTCCAATTGATTTTGAGAATAGTTATTGAATCCTTATGTTGTGATGCCTTGTGTGGTAAGGCCTTAGTCTGTTCTTGTGTATACATATCGTCTAGAACTTGCCCCGAATGTGATTCAAGGCAAAATCCTAGATGTTGCTTAGCTTGGAAGATGACCTTAGGCTCTCTTTGGCTATTCACTTTACCAAAAGTTTCCTTCCCTTAACATTGATCCTTTTCAACCTTTTTTAACCTTTGTTATTTCCTTGACAACCATGTTACACACCTTTACCTTTTTTATCCTCTATTTTGGCACCCGTTCCTCACTAATTACTAGTGATGGAAATGTAGACTAAAAGCCTAAGTTTTGGAGGGAATATGAATGAAAAATGAAATATTGATGTAGAAAAAAGCCTAAGTTTGGGGGTGTGTGCATTAATGATTAAATAAGGAGTTGAGCTTCAAGTGAGGTAGCACCTAATGCTTGTATTGTGATTCATGTGAAGTTATCTAGTGAAGAAAGAAAGAAAAAAATTGATTAGTGCTACCTCTTACCTTGTGAATGCTTAATGATTAGAGCAAAGGTGTTGGGAAGAATGACTTTGGAAAATACTTGGGGTGTGAGAGGAAGAAATAAGGTGAAGATAAATCAATGATGTGAGAGATGTACTCGAATGTCCTAATGACAGTGTTAGAAAGATTTGGTCACTTGATCCAAATGATATCCTCACCTTAATCCTATCCTACATAGTTACCCCCAAATCCTTAGTGATTTCGAGTTTTGTAACTCTTCATTAGTGACAAATTACATAAAGGGCAAGTATATAGTTCTATGTGTGTGCACTTGAACTTCTTTGAGAGAATGAGCGTCTTTATGTTATCTTATAATCTTTATATTGTGGATTGCATGATTGTGAGTGGGATTCTCTCTTTTGGTGAGTGAAATTACATCCTTGGAGTAAATGGTGAAGTCTTGACATCAATTGAGAGAAATAAATGCGACAAGTTGTGTTGTGAACCTTGAGGCAAATCTTGAAAGTTGATGTCAATGACTTGAGATGCTTGATGATTTTATTTTAAATGAAAAGTTCCCCAGATTCAATTTTCCATAGCTTCTGGCCTCCAAGAAAATATTGGAAAGAGCTTTATTTACATAATAGTGGTCAAAGCACAACTGAAGCAGGCTATTTTAATTGAACCGGGTCATTGAAGGTTCACTCTCTTTTCGGTACTTGGGTATTCCCATATCCTTCAAGCCCAATGCTTGCCTCTAGTTGACAAGATTACTGATAGGATAAGGTGTTGGACTGCAAAGCTTTTATCCTATGTTGGTCGTTTGCAACTCATTAAGTCTGTTGTATTTGGTATCCAGACTTACTGGGCCAAAATCTTTATATTGCCAAAGGAGATCTTGAAACTGATCGAAGGAAGCTGCAGAACTTTCCTTTGGACTGGTGCCCTTGCTAAATCTAAGATATCCCTGGTGTCATGGGCAAAGGTTTGTTTACCAAAGGCTGCAGGGGCAAAAAATGTACTACAACTATGCACTTGGAATAAAGCAGCTATTATGAAGCAGTTGTGGGCGTTGGCTGAGAAAAAAGATTGTTTATGAGTGAAATGGGTCCATATTTATTATATGAAACATGATTTGGTCGATACTTTCCCCATCCCTAGGAATTCAACCTGGGTGATTGGGAAAATTATTGAAGCAAAAAAGTATGCTAGAGCTTCACCCACCCTTCAAGGAGACCTCCGCACTCGACTACAGGCTATGGTTGCGAGTGCGAAATTTTCTATCAAGAAGTTATATGTCTCCTTACTTTCTCAATACCCAAAATCCCAATGGAAGAACCTTCTTCTCCAACCTAGTATCCACCTCAGGCATATGTTCATAATGTGGCTGGCATTGATGCACAGGCTTGCTACGTGTGATAGGTTGATGAAATTTGGGATTCGGGTGGATCCATCTTGTTGTTTTTGTAACTCTGCTGATAAAACACTCCAACACCTATTTTTTTATTGTGTGGCTACTAAAACACTGTGGCTTCGACTACTACTTGGGATTGGAGTAAGTAGAACTATTGGTTCTTGGCAGGAGGAGGCTAGCTTGGCTAACTCATGGGCAAAGAAGAAAACAGGTAGAGGAGGCATCATCAGTAGCCTCTTTGCCATGACTATCTCAACCATTTGGCGTGAAAGGAACCTCCTGTGTTTTTAACTTGGCTCCTACTAGGAAGATAAGATATATAAGGAGATAGCGATCTACATGCATATTCGAGGGAAGAAATGGAAGACCTGGCAACTAGTACTAGCTCAGTTGGATCCAGTCACTTAATGTGTGGGATTTTGTTTTTATTTTCATACTCTTTCAATCACTGTATTAGAAGATGTATAGATCCGAGTAGGTTTATTATTTCTATAGTTGACTAGGCAGGGAGTCTGTCTTTGAGTGTATTTTGGTTATTTTTCTTTGAGAAACAGGTGGTCAGACCTGTTTGGTTGTGTAACGATCACTTTTTTGGTAATAAAATCTTTACCTTTACCGAAAAAGAAAAAAAATCTCTGATTTTGAATGAAAAGTTGAAGTCTCTTGAAAAGATTCTTAAAGTGATTGTTTTTTCCTTGAGCTTATGGTGGTACCAAATGAAGCTAGTGCTTTTGTTTGAGTCTTTTCATCTTTTATTTTCTTTTTTTTTGAGTCATAGTAGTCTTATGTGCAATCCTTGTGTCTTGGAAAGCTTGAGTCAATTCTATGAAAACTGAATGTTTTGTTTGAGGACAGGTAATAGTTCAAGTTTGGGGGTTTGATAAGCTGGTAATTACCAACTTATTTATCTCTTAAGCACCAATTATTACCTCGATCTTATGTTATTTAGAAGGATTTTATACCGTTATTCTCTTATATGCAGACATTCATGTGAAATGCAGATAGAATAGGATTTGAACCCAAATGGACTATGAAAGAAGCTAAGTCAAGAAAAAAATTGGGAGAAGAGCAGTCTGAAGGAGATATACATTTGGACATGCGTGCCACAATATGGCACCTATATTTCATAAGTATTTACACTGCCAAGAATTGTGGCACCTACGTGCCGCAAGTTCTCACATGCGGTCGCAGGTGCCAATGCATGAGGAGTCATAAGTAGAGAGTGAAGACTAACTGGATGACTGGGCACCTGCGTGCCACAAGTCCTCACATGCGGTCGCAGGTGCCACTGCAGGTGGAGCCGCAAGTCACCCGAAGGGCAAAATTATTTAGAAATTAGTTGCGTGATTGAAAAGCTTTCAAGGTTAATTTTGAAATTTGTACAAGAAATATTGTGCTTAGTTTTTTTCCAATTTGGAGAGAATAGTGAGTACACTTTAGAGAGTACAACGTTTAGCTTCTTTTTCCTTGAAATTAGTGAAAACTCCATTGTTAATCATTAAAAGCTTGGAATTGAAGTTAATTTTCTGAATATGAATGAAATTGAGGATTACCCAATTGGTATATTTTCTCTTTCCTTTAATATGATTGGATAATTTATCTTCTAAGGGTGTGTGCAATAATGGGTATTTGAAATTGGGATTGGATATTAATTATTTGTGCTTATAATTTATTATTATGTATGGATCTATTGAATCCTTCAATTTCTAATTGAATAATTGATGGTTGCAAACATTGATTTAGCTTTCTAATTATGGGTTTTTCTTGAGAAAGAAGTTCTATAATTGGGTAAGGATTCATAGTGAGGATTTGGAAATTTCTAAGGATTCATAGTGAGGATTTGAGAATTTCTAATTATACGTTGAGGCTAGACATAGCTTGACTTGGAAATTTTTCATCTAAGGATTAACGCTAGAAATAGCTCAACCCACTTAAGCTATTTTGTTGGTTTGTTGTTAAAATTTTGAGGTTTGAAAGAACCAAAGGTATATATGTTCGATTGGTTGAAAAATGATTGAACATAGCTTTGACCAAGGCTATCTACACTATAATTAAGCATAAGTCGAGTGATTAATCTCAATTTCCATGTTATGACCCCATCATAAGCACACTCCTAGTTTCTCCAATTTTGTTATTAACAATATTGTTACCTCGTAGTTATTACAAAGAAACATCGATTACTTCCAAACTAATTCCCCCATTTACTTTTTGTCTAATATAACACGCTTGCTTGTGTGAGTTAATTACAAATCTTGGTGAATCTTAAGTTCAATCCTTATGAGAAATCGATTCCGACTCTTGTTGGATAACTTATTTTGCGACGATCGTAGCCACCTCCTCTCCTTAATCGGAGAATTATTTTGGAAGTTATCAACGTGCTGACAGTTTCTTTTCCAGTTTTTCCCTTTATTTCTTTGTCTATATATAATAATATAAATTGATATGCATCCAAACAATTTGTAAGAGAGCATATTGATCACTTTTTCTTATTGGCACTATTTCATTTTCAGACAGCGTTGTTTCTATGCCTATAATATTTTTAATTTGTATTTTGCATTTTTTTTGTCAAGTTCAAAAATTTGTGAGTATTGATTAATTTAGCATCAAATGTGATAGCTTGAATTATTAATTTTTTAAATCAAAAAGATAAGAATAAATGGGGAAATCTCAAAATCAAGTGTTTAGCCATTCTCTTAAAAATGTTATAGAGCTTCTCAATTTTGTCAATGCCTTTCCCTTCGATTATGATGATAAGAAAAATCTACTTCGTATTATTCATTTTCATATTATGTAATTTTTTAAAAAGTTTTTTTTTATTTATTTACAAATAAATTTTTCTCACCCTTTTGTAGGTGTAATTTGAAAGGGCAAAAAATTGATCGATGGCATCTCCTATACACTAGACTTGTTTTGTTCCCACGTATTTCATGTTCTTTCTTTTTCTATTCTTTTTATCCCCAATAAATTAATTGATGGCAAGATTTTTTTCATAGTATATTAGTATATGGCGCTACGACTATTTAGAATAAAATATTTTCTCGCACGTTGCATCCCCTTATTCACGATATTGTCACTTTTTGATCTCTCTTTCAATTTTCACTATGAAATTGACTCATAAAAACTTTCCCAAAGAACGTGAAAAACGTAAAATTTACATAATTTATTTCTTTAGTTAATTAAATTATAAAATTATTTAGTTGAATACGATCTATATCTATGTCGATTTATATATAATACTAGACGGGCCCAACATTTATATTTTCGACCTGCAATTAATTTTAAGATGTTTTGCATAGTTATATGGTGATGAACAATAGCTGTAAAAAGATAAAAGGAACGAAAATGTAACAGATGGAGAAACATAACGTTAAAATTGCATAGCTCATATCCTAATATGACTAACGCTAGCAAATTCTATATATGAAAAATGCTCGATGTCTAGCGAAGATGTTATAATAGAGTACCTCAGAGTTTACACTAAAGAACACCTTTTTAGATAGTATAGGCATTCCGAATATCACAATAAACACACTCGAAATGACTAATAAAATTGCTCATCTAATACAGAGACACAGTCAATCTGAGATCACTGAAGCTTTGTAGTCAACCATCTTCCTATTTCCTCAGAACATACATATGGTAAATCCATTTCAGTAATACAAAGCTTTAGAGTCGAACAGATTCAGAAAAGAGACGAATGACTGGAAACCCCACATAACGCCATAATTTATATATACTATTGAAGCCTTCTCCGCCAGATTCATAGTTGTACAACTTTTGATATTCTTCCTCTTGCTCGAGCATTTATCAAAAGCAAAATATTTTACTACAGCCTGCATAATGTGAAAATAAGTATGGTGAGCCTTTGTGAATCAAGTTTCTCTAAGATAAATCCTCTTATGGGAAGAACCTCCATGACAACTCACCTTTATAAGATCCAACTTTAAGCAAGTTGCTGGACCTCAGAGGTTGCTCTGTATCATTTGTAGATAAGTTCAGGGTTATCTATTCCACATACTCTCAACCATCTGTAATGAAAAGGTTAAGACTTCAGCATGTCAAACAATTAAGTTTTCTTTTCTTGGAGGAAAGAAATTTAAGAAGCACCAAGGCAAAACCATAAGAATCATACAATTAAACTTGATAGTCAAAGCATCACTGAGAAAATTCATTAAAAATAATTATCTTAAATAGCGGTGTTGGTGGTTAAAATTTACTGTGCTGAAGATACTGTAGGGGAGGTCCTGCAGGCTCTAGCCAATAGGCTAGCAGTAAGCTTGGCAACAGTGGAGCGCTTTTCAAGCGCGAAGGAAAGGGCCTTGCCTTCTTTTTATTATTTCATTTGCTGCTTCTCTTTTGATTTCTTCTTTCTCTTAAAAGTCCTGTTCACCAAAGGAACAACATAAGAACCACGTTGAATTGGCTATTTCTAGTGGGTATCGTAAAGCAAGACGAATAGCGAGAGAAACTTGCAACCGTTTTCAATAAAGTTATAACAAATTACCAGTCCAATCAAATGCACGAACTACAATAGTAAAGGACAGAATAGCTTGGGGTAACAGAGAATTACAGGAAAAAGTCCGGTGCCGATGAGACTTTTCTTTGCTAAAATAGTTTTCAATAAAATTTTAAGAAAGTAAACTTATTAAAGAATTCTTCAATACTTGAACTATCAGACTTGTTAAAGAGCAGAAAATTGACAATTCACATAACCTTTTCATTACTATTATTTCTTTAGATGGAGATTTAGTGTGTTCAGTGGTGCAATAGTTTCTGCTGCTAATAAGAAAATTGTCGTAGAAGCATTGAAATGAAAAAAACAAATCCTTTATGCAGAATTCAAAAGCTACATCGTTTATTTCCTTCAAAAGATCAAGCAATTTCTGCTCTTTCTAACAGTGTTATCAAACTTTTCATGCATGTGCTTATATATGTCGATAACACATTCCAGCTTTACGCGTCTTCAATTTTTTTAAGTTGACATAACATCCCTGCTTTACGGCTAAATATTACAATTTCTTAGTGCCTCAATTGTAGTAATGTCCATTGTACATCTACTTCATCAATAATATTGTATCTGTGGACATTTCTAAATATGCAAAATGGAACTTCAAGGAACTGAAGATGATGGTATGCATACTTTTCTCCATTTACTTTTTTTATTTATTGACAACTTGCCAGCTTCGCTGTTTACTCTTGTTTTCCCCCATGAAATGAAATATACTACTACAGAAAATTCATATAAGAGAATCTATCAACTGTTAGCTTAGCAGTAGCCTAGTAACACATAATAACATGGGTTCTGTAGTAAGAATATATATGCTCACTTGTTTTAGTTCCCATATGCAAATGGGATATTGGGACTCACATAGTAGAGGGAAAAAGAAAATCACTTATCAAGACGACAGAGGCCTTTGAAATCGTAGCCTCTATAATTCTCAGCAACCATACTAAGATGAAATGTCAAATCTGAATAGCTGTAAATATCTGGTAAGATCAACTAATCTCATGTGGTTAAAGCTAAAGTTGTTTC
Source organism: Jaltomata sinuosa (assembly GCA_003996215.1). Taxonomy (NCBI): domain Eukaryota; kingdom Viridiplantae; phylum Streptophyta; class Magnoliopsida; order Solanales; family Solanaceae; genus Jaltomata; species Jaltomata sinuosa. Next base: position 615,879 of record QJPP01000491.1, on the reverse strand, counting down.
AGGTTACCTAACATAAAGTGCATATTAACTTACTTGCAAATCTGGAACATCGAGGCAGCAAAAAAAAATTAAACAAAAATTACCTACTGTTCAAAAATTAGAAGATTATCCATGTACTCTTTACTGGGAGTTGGAGCATCAAGGAACTAAACTTAACCGAATACCAGTGTATACCTCTACCAACAAAATCTTGAGTTTTACACAAAGGAGGATAACCTAAATCACTTGTTCTTTCTATTTGAGCATAGATAGGAGCTTAATCGTCTCTCTCTCTCTCTCTCTCTCTCTCTCTCTCTCTTTTTGTTTGGAGTTCCTATTTCTACTTGGGGCTCTACCACTGAGTGTTGTTTGTTTCAGAGAACTGTATTTAATGAACGCTATACTTGTATAAACATAGGAGTGAATAATAAAAATACAACCTATATAATAAAAATACAACATTAAAAATCTATTAGTAGCACATATACACACCTTTATTCTACACCAAACAACGATCCATCAAGAAGCAGAACCCTACAAATTCGAGAATTCAACATTCATTGACTCAATAGGTAGCAAAATAGTGGTAGTTAATTGGGAAATTGGGAAAAAACAAAAATGGTAAACAATGCTTCATGCAAAATACTATCACAAATATCAATTACATAAGAGAAATGAAAGGAACTTGAGTGGCAATTGAAAGCAAAGAAACAGAACTACGTACTCAAACACCAAATAAAGAAAACACAAAGAGGAGGAAGGAAGGAAGGAAGGAGAAATTAATTATTTCTTGCAAAAAATCGAAGCAACAAATCAGATGGAATGCTAAACCAACAGAATAGCCATGGTTTGAGAAAGTTCCATGGAAGATCCTCTAGCGAATAATTGCAGCAAACAGAAGAGAGAGAGAGTGAGTGAGTGAGAGAAAAGGTGAATGAGAAATTAAAATGGACCAAGAATTTGGTTCAAGAGTTAGAAAGAGGAGCTCTATGTGAAAGAGATTGCCAATATGATTATGAAAATCCAAATCTATATAGTCCCTCTAGGTCAGCTGTTGTATCAATGTCTTCTTCTTTTGAAGTCCAAGTTAATGAATCAACAAGACAACTTAGTGAAAAAACAAATCATGGCATAACAGAGAACGCCAATCGATGAGCAAAATTGAGGCGAGGCTTGAAGCTGAATTGGAAAGGCTGGAAGTGACTCGCCTTGGTGGTGAAATGGTAGACACGCGAGACTCAAAATCTCGTGCAAATATTGTTGAGGTAAGCCTGCATTTAGCTACACTTACACTTGTTGGTAGTTGGTGCTCCAGAAAATTTTCTTTCGAGACTTTGACGGAGCCAAAGTGGACAGTGAGAATTCGTATAGTCGACTCCAACCTGCTCGAGATTGAAGCACAATTCGCATTATTGTAAGCCCTCATTTAGCTGCTCTAGTCCTACACTGGACTATAGGAATTTGGATTCATTATCCTAGTCAAACTTGTAACTCCACCTTTCTGCATACTTGGTCCTAGTTAAGTTAACAAATGACCTCATTGAACTTCACATAGCATGCTTGATAGCTAATACAGACTATGTCAAGGTGTTGTCTTGATTTGATAACACTCGAAGGATTTTGGATGCCTTTTTTAGGAACTACTTACAACTTGTTGTTTGCTTTGGAGGCTGTTTAGTGCAAAACAATTGATCAACGAAAACAAAATAAGTACACATATGTTAGAACCTCTATCTTTAACCCATTTGTCTCCTAACAGATGTTGAAATAAATCCAATAGATTCAAAAGATAACTATGAAACTTTAGATTCAAATAATAACCAAGATTACAACAACAACAACATACCCAGTGTATTCCCACAGCGTGGGGTCTGGGGAGGGTAGAGTGTACGCAGTCCATACCACTACCTCAGGGGTGAGGTAGAGAGGCTGTTTCCGATAGACCCCCGGCTCAAGACAAAACAGTCTAAAAATAGGCTACAAAGGACGTAACAATGATACAGGGTAAAAATACAAGATAAAACTACAAGAGACGATAGGAAGTAATATGTAGTAACAAACAACAGACAGAAACAGAGCACTGCCACAAAATACTACCACGAGGAATCCAAGAACAATAAACTATAAGCGTAGCACTACGATTACTAGTCGGGACAATAAGGAAAAACACTCCTACCTACTAGCCTACACACACTTCTACCTACTATTCTTCTACCCTAATCCGCGTCCTCCACACCTTCCTATCTAGGGTCATGTCCTCGGTAAGCTGCAACTGCGCCATGTCCTGTCGAATCACCTCTCCCCAATACTTTTTCGGTCTACCTCGTCCTCTCCTGTAACCATCCATAGCCAACCTCTCACACCTCCGCACGGGAGCATCCGTGCCTCTCCTCCTCACATGTCCGAACCATCTCAACCTCGCTTCCCGCATCTTATCTTCCACCGACGCCACACCCACCTTATCTCGGATATCCTCATTCCTAATCCTATCTCTCCTAGTAAACCCGCACATCCATCGCAACATCCTCATCTCCGCCACCTTCATCTTTTGAATATGGGAGTTCTTTACTGGCCAACACTCTACTCCATACAACAAAGCTGGTCGGACCACCACTCTGTAGAATTTGCCTTTAAGTTTAGTAGGCACCTTCTTATCACACAAGACTCCAGATGCGAGCCTCCATTTCATCCACCCAACCCCAATACGATGAGTGACATCCTCCTCAATCTCTCCATTTTCCTGGATAATAGACCTAAGATAATTGAAACTCCCTTTCTTTTGGATGACCTGTGTATCCAGCTTCACTTCTACGTCATCATCCTGAGTCGCCTCACTGAACTTGCACTCCATATATTCAGTCTTGGTCCTGCTCACCCTAAACCCCTTTGACTCGAGGGTCTGTCTCCAAACCTCCAACTTAGCATTAACTCCTCCGCGAGTCTCGTCCACCAAAACTACATCGTCCGCAAATAACATGCACCATGGCACCTCACCTTGTATTTGCCGCGTCAATACATCCATTACCAAGGCAAATAGAAAATGGGCTAAGGGTCGATCCCTGGTGCAACCCCATTAACACGGGAAAGTGCTCCGAATCTCCTCCCACAGTTCTAACGCGAGTCTTGGCCCCCTCATACATGTCCTTAATTGATCTGGTGTACGCCACGGGTACACCTCGAGCCTCCAAGCACCTCCAAAGGACCTCCCTAGGGACTTTATCATACGCCTTTTCTAGATCGATGAACACCATGTGCAAGTCCTTCTTCCTTTCCCTGTACTGCTCCACCAGTCTTCTAAGGAGATGAATAGCTTCCGTAGTCGAGCGTCCTGGCATAAAGCCGAACTGGTTCTCTGAAATAGGCACGATCTGTCTCAACCTTAACTCCACCACCCTCTCCCAGACCTTCATAGTGTGGCTTAGCAATTTGATACCCCTATAGTTGTTGCAACTCTGAATATCGCCCTTGTTCTTGTACAAAGGAATCATCGTGCTCCATCTCCAAGCTTCAGGCATCTTTGCCGTTCTGAAAATACCATCGAACAACTCGGTTAGCCACTTCACACCTGTCTCACCCGAGCTCTTCCAAAAATCAACGGGAATCTCATCTAAAAATCAACGGGAATCTCATCTGGACCCGTCGCCCTACCCCTTCGCATCTTACGAATCGCAACCTTAACCTCTTCAACCTTTATACGGCTACAATAATCATAGTCACGACGCCTCTCTGAGTGTGTCAAATCTCCCAGCACAAAGCTTTTGTCCCCCTCTTCATTCAAGAGTCCATGAAAGTAAGACTGCCATCTCCTCCTAATGAGTACCTCATCTACTAGTATTTTTCCATCTTCGTCCTTGATGCACTTCACTTGGTCAAGGTCCCGAGTCCTCCTTTCTCTAGCCTTTGCTAACCTGTATAACTTCTTATCCCCACCTTTATCCTCTAAAGCCGCGTATAAGCTTTCAAAGGCTGCCGTTTTAGCTGCCTATTGTTTGTCACTTCACAGGATGAGTGCTTAATGGCTCTCGAATGCCTACTGTTTGTCACTACTTCCGGAGCTGAGCTTTGCAACTTCATAAATAGTGTAAACATTTCTACTGAAGGATAAGATTTTGGTTATAAAATGTTAATTTAAACATGGATGTGTTCACTCCCCTCGACAGCAAAGTGCTTCGCTTATTTGGCATCATATTGCATTCTTACCTCCAGGTTATCATTCATGTACTTTGAAGGATACAAAGGAATTAACTACATGCCATATTCTTTTAGGCAGAATGATATTTTCATTTAATTTTCGTTGTATCACTTCTGTTGTCTTACCTTACGAGGTTTTTTCACTCTTACACTCAATTAGATGATACACAGATTTTACACACAACAATAGGCCACAACTTGAAGTAAGGAATTAACTTGGTTTCACATATTCAGATTGCTTAGATCAGTGAAGCAGAAATTTCACCATTTAGAGGAAATTCAATGTTATGTTAATGATGGATAACATAGAATCAAAAAGTTTGAATCTGACTGTATATGACCTCCGTTATTCAACATTGACTTAAAACCAGTCACTATACACTCAAGAAGGATCTATGTATCCTAAGTCCTAATTAGTGCCTTATTTACTGGGCATCTGTACAAATTTTCGTCAACTATTGAAGTAATTCTCAAGAACCTAGAATGGTAGTACACTTTTATTAACAACCAATGCAAATCTCTATACACCAAACCATCCAAAGAGTAAGTGTCACACCATTTGATTTCACATTCTCTTATTATCCTCTAGGGGATCAGAATTTCTACAAAAACATAAAAGCATTGGGGAATCATAATCATATACACATATATTGACCACAAATACAGTCCAATAGAAGTAAATATTGTACCTTGTAGATGAGAATCTTGAAGATCACCTGTCAAAAAAGAAATACAATAAATGATTATTCAGTTGAATCGGGCATATCATCAAACACTTTAGGTGAATCAATGTGCACAACGCCATAGTAGTTAGAATCAATTATATCAATGTCACATCACCAAAGAACTTGGAGGAAAGAACACAAAAAAGAGAGAAATGAAGCACATCACTATTTCAGAGCCAACTTCTTAAGAAGCAAAGAAAAGAAAAACAAAAATAAATACATGCATGTCGAGGATGGATAACAACAGGGAAGAAAATTTTACAGAACACATGAACTTACAAACATATGAGGAAAAGAACAAAGCTAAAATTGGAATAGTTATCTCACCATTAAAGCTGTGTTATCTTGTGGTTTTTGTAGTCAAACCAGCTAGGGTTCCTTAACTCATAGATGCAGATGTTAGCTATTTGAACATTATCCCCCCAAATAGCCATTATTACATCACTTGAATGTTCAAATTAAATCAGCTAAAAAAATCAGACAATAGATAAATCAAATAAACTAACATTACGATTGTAGTCCAAGCAAAAGGGAAAGAATGATGACCAAAGATGAAGATTACCATTTTGCTTCTGGGGCTTAGAGGAGACGATATCGGAGAAGACACAAGAAGATGGACAGAATGGTACGCGTGTTTGCTTAAGAAATGAAGAGCAATATACGTGTTATTAGCAGAAATAGGCAAAGATATTCAACAAATCAGATGAGTCCAAGTATAAAGTACCATTCACATTACTTTTGGTACAATAGGTAGTTGCTGTGTTCGTCCTAGGTGTTATTGGCTTATAATATAGAGTAATGCACATTTGAAAGAAAAATATAACCTATCTATCGATTGATACAAGTTACATTCTGTCAACATTTTTTAACAAATTTGAATTTGAATTGTAAATAAAAGTTGTGTTTAATAGATTTTAATGATCAAAAAATAAAAATTTAAACATAAACATAATGAATTGTGTAACTTTACATTGATAGAAGTTTGATGTCATCCTGAGAGATTTTTTTGTGAAAACAATAATATTTTTTTTGTAATTAGAATTAAGACAATATAAATATAGAAGAAAATAAAATTAGTTAGTCAAAAAATTAACGTGGTTAATGTTGGCATGTTGCTAATGACAATGGCGGGGCCAGAATTTTTACTTTAGAGGTATCAGAATATAAAGAAGTAAATTCACGAAAAAGCCAAGGAGTGTCAATACGTAATATATATACATAAAAAAAATATTACTACCCAACTATATAGTGTAATTTTTCGACGAAGGGGTGTCGATCGACACCCCTCAATTACATGTGGCTCCGCCCATGGCTAATGATGTGATCGTTAAATTCAACATTTCTACTTAGATTAGACGTGGAAGTTAAAATTCTTCTTTTTACTTTTGAAATAAAAAATACAATTTAAATTATATGCAAGTAATATCAATAGATTAAACTAAAAATCAATTTTCGTATTAAAACAAAATATAAGTGGCTTAAATTATTTATTTGAATTATAAATAAAACACTAAATAAAAAATTAGCTAAAATATTAAATTATTGTAGTAAAAAAATGCATACAAGGGGATGATAGGGATTGTGTGAGGTACTTATGATTTGATTGGTTCGAAAAATAAATAAAGTAAATACTTAAATAATGATAATATGATTGTTAATAAATTTAAACAAATGAAAGAATCTACGCAATAGAATAGAAGTGTAAAAAATAAATTAAATTTCAATTCAAAATAAATAAATATATACTTATTACATATTAAAAGGAAAGTAATAAATAAGATTATTAATTCAAGTGCAGGCTAATAAATAGTTTACGTAATGATGGGGTGAGAAATTTGAATTTTATGAATTCTAAATTTTACAATAGCAATACTGAGAGATAATACTAAATTTTGAATCTATATATTTGTATGTATTTAAGAAATTAATTAAGACAAATATGATTTTATAAAATTATTGAGTTCGAAGGATCCATATATCAACTTTTAGCCAACCCGTGATAAGCAAAACACAAAAGGAGAAAATTGAAGAATTGTAAACAATTTTAAAAAAATCAAAGAATATTTCAGGAAAAAAAATGTCTATGTTATATTAAGAAACGAGTAATAGATAATAATATTGTTGGATTTGTGTTCTTTAAAGAATGAGCTTTAAAGATAAGGTGTGAATTGGGAAATCTGGGTGTAATATGAATTGGAAAATATGGAGGAACCAAGTGAAGGGAAAATGAAAGGAAAAGTCATTTCTCCCTCATTGGTAGAATAGAAGAAAAGTTTTGTCTTTATATTAAGAAACACTCCCTTTAGCTCTTAAAGAGTTAAGAAAATAATGTCCTCTTGCGCTGTCGTCGTCGCTCGGCTCGGCTTCGGCTTCGGCAAATGATTTGATTGATAAATTTTTTGGATAAAATTTATTTAACTCACAAATAATTTCTCTTTTCTTAGACATTAATTTAATTCGCGCGAAATATTATTTTAAAATTTATGGAATAATTTCCAACAGAAATTCGGAAAGAAACTGGTCCTTCCGAACAGACACCAAACCTGTTCCGAACAGGTGTCTTCTCCGAATAGACACCAGACCTGTTCAGAAAAGATGTTTCTTCTGAACAGGCACCATACCTGTTCCGAAAAAGGTGTTTTTCGCACCATTTCAACCCAAACTCTTGGCTATAATATAGAGGATTACCTCATTTTTTCAACATCGGAAAATCTACATCCTACATATATTTTCTTACAAAAGTTAATCGAGTCTAAGTGTGATAGAATACTGACTCTTTGAGTTCGGTGAAGGTATTGAGGTTTGAGATACCGCTACGTCAATATCAGGTATATCCGTTTTATCCTGGGAGGAAATAATTCACAACCTCGGATACAGTGAGGGGATTAAATTCCTTAAGGACACACAGTGAATTCTGTGATCTCGGATATTTTTATACTTACTGTTTATCCAGTTTTAATTACTGTTATTATTCTGGCTTATTTGTTGAACACAGATACCAACAAGCTTAAGGAATTTATATTATTTATTTATTTTTGTGTTCATCTATTTTCTGGTTTTGGAGACTAAAAATCTTTCTGATTTTTCTACTCCATTTTAATATTCGATTCGAAGAATATAAAAATTTCATCGAATATTAAATCTGTTTCTGGAAAATTTTATTTGGTTCGAAGAAATAAAATCTTCACCAACTAATATTTTTGTTTGTGTTGTTACCAGTAACAAACATGACAGGAACAGAAAGTACCCCAATGGTTGGCACTACTAGTAACGCAGCCACCTCCAGTCGTTCTGCACCAGCACCGGCTCCGGCAGATAAAGCCCAGAAAGTTCTCTGGAATTGACTTTAAGCACTGGCAATAGAAAATGTTCTTTTACTTGACTACTTTGAGTCTGCAAAGGTTCATTAAGGAAGATGTTTCAGTTATGTCGGAATCAACCTCGGATAATGAACGCTTCTTAGTGACTGAGGTTTGGACGCACTTTGATTTTCTGTGCAAAAACTATATACTAAGCGGGCTGGAGGATGATATGTACAGTGTGTACACCAACATGAAGACTTCAAGAGAACTGTGGGATGCTTTAGAGAAAAAGTACAAAACAGAAGATGTCGGGTTGAAGAAGTTTATAGTTGCTAAGTTTCTGGACTTCAAGATGGTGGATAGCAAATCTGTTGTTACCCAAGTTCAGAAATTTCAAGTGATTATTCACGATCTCCTTGCTAAAGGTATAAACTTCATTAATACTTTTGTCATAAGTATTAAATATATTATGAATACTTACATAACCTTTTATGTAGGTTTGGTTATAAATGATGCGTTCAAGTGGCAGCAATGATTGAGAAATTGTCTCCCTTATGGAAGGACTTCAAAAATTATTTGAAACACAAACGCAAGGAGATGAACTCGAAGATCTCATTGTTCGATTGAGGATCGAAGAAGATAACAAGACTGCCGAAAAGAAGGCTAGAGGAAACTCATCAATTATGGGAGCAAATATTGTTGAGACTGGTCCAACTAATCCGAAAAAGAGGAAAAAGCCATCTGGACCGAAAGTATCCTAGCAAGAAAAAGTTCAAGGGAGACTACCACAACTGTGGAAAAGCTGGACACAAGGCTGTGGAATGTCGTGCTCCAAAGAAAGACAAGAAGTAGGGTCAAGCCAATATGGTTGAAACAAATGTCGACATTGATGACTTATGTGCTATGTTGTCTGAATGCAACTTAGTAGGAAGTCCCAAGGAGTGGTGGATTTATTCTGGAGCCACCCGACATGTCTGTGCTGTTAGAGAAGCATTTGCAACATATGCTCCTGCTGGACCCGATGAGACCATTTTTATGGGAAATTTTGCAACAACCAAGATTGAAGGTTATGGAAAAGTATTTCTGAAGATGACCTCTGGCAAGGTGGTGACTCTGAACAACATTTGTCATGTTCCTGAAATTATGAAGAACTTAGTTTCTACTAGTCTTCTAGTCAAAAACGGATTTAAGTGCATTTTTGTTTCTGACAAAATTGTAATAAGTAAGAACGAGATGTATGTAGGAAAAGGTTACCTTACTGAGGGCCTTTTCAAACTGAATGTAATGGTTGTTGATAATAATAAAGTTTCAGCTTTTTCTTACTTGCTTGAGTCAAATGATCTATGGCATTCACGTTTAGGACATATCAATTAATTATAAAACCTTGCGCAAAATGATCAACTTGAATATATTGCCTAAATTTGAATGTAATCAATCCAAATGTCAAATATGTGTTGAAGCTAAGTATGTTAAGCATCCTTATAAGTCCGTTGAAAGAAATTCAAATCCCTTAGACTTAATTTACACAGATATTTGTGACATGAAGTCAATACCATCTCGCGGTGAAAAAAGGTATTTCATAACCTTCATTGACGATAGTACGCGATACTGTTATGTCTATTTACTTAATAGTAAAGATGAGGCAATTGAACCATTTAAACAATACAAAAGCGAAGTTGAAACACAACTTAACAAAAAGGTCAAAATGATAAGGAGTGATAGAAGCGGCGAATATGAATCTCCTTTTGAGAAATATGTTTGGAATATGGCATTATTCATCAAACAACTGCTCCTTACTCGCCACAATCAAATAGAATTGCGAAAAGGAAAAACAGAACACTTAAGGAGATGATGAATGCCTTGTTAATAAGTTCTGGTTTACCCCAGAACTTGTTGGGGGAAGCTATCCTTACGACTAGCAGAATATTTAATAGAGTTCCCTATAGTAAAACACAATCTATTCCATATGAAAAATGGAAAGGAAGAAAGACTAACCTTGAATACTTGAAAATATAGGGGTGTTTGGCTAAGGTGCAAGTTCCTAAACCTAAAAGGGTAAAAATAGGACCAAAAATAATTGATTGTGTTTTCATAAGATATGCTACAAATAGTAGAGCATATCAATTTCTAGTCCATAAATCAGAAAATCTCGACATTCATGTGAATACGTTAATTGAATCAGATAATGCTGAATTTTTTGAAATCATATATCCGTATAAAAGGGAATGTGAGTTGTCTAACGAAGGATCTAAAATACCTCGGGATGAAACAACAGAAAATGATCTTGATGAGGAAAATCCAAAACATTGCAAACGTCAAAGGACCTCTACTTCCTTTGGACCAGAATTTCTGACATTCATTTTAGAAAATGAGCCTCGAACTTTTAAAGAAGCAATGACTTCTTCGGAAGCTCAATATTGGAAAGAAGCAGTCAATAGTGAGATTGAATCTATAATGAACAATCATACGTGGGAATTGGTTGATCTTCCTCCAGAAAATAAACCTTTAGGTTCTAAATGGATTTTCAAAAGGAAAATAAAAGATGATGACACTATTAACAAATATAAAGCAAGACTTGTAGTCAAAGGATTTAGACAATGTGAAGGTCTCGATTACTTTGATACTTACTCACCGGTAACAAGAATTACATCAATTTGAGTGTTAATAGCTTTAGCCGCTGTGTACGATCTTCAAATTCATCAAATGGATGTAAAAAATGCCTTATTAAATGGAGATTTAGAGGAAAAAATCTACATGAAATAACCCAAAGTGTTCGTGGTTCCTGAAAATGAAAAGAATGTATGTCGGCTTGTTAAATCCTTGTATGGACTAAAACAAGCACCCAAACAATGGCATGCGAAATTTGACCATACAATATTGTCAAATGGCTTCAAAATTAACTAGTGTGACACATGCGTTTATATTAAGAACACTCCGAATCAAGTAGTCATTATTTGTCTGGATGTGGATGATATGTTGATAATGAGTAACGACATTGCTAACATAAATGTTACAAAGCACATGCTTGCTTGTAAATATGATATTAAAGATTTAGGAGTTGCTGATGTGATATTGGGAATTAAGATTCACAAAACTCCTCAAGGTCTAGCATTGTCTCAATCTCATTATATCCAAATGGTACTTGAAAAATTCAAGTATTTGAACTTCAAAGTCGCAAAAACACCAAATGATGTGAACCTTGCTCTTGCTAAGAATAAAGGTGAAAGTCATTCTCAATTGGACTATGTTAGAGTGTTGGGAAGTTTGATGTACATCATGAATTGTACACGACCAGATATAGCCTGCACTATAAGTAAATTGAGTCGATACACAAGTAATCCCAACCAGACTCATCGGATGGCTATGAAATAAATTTTGGGGTATTTGGAACATAATCAAAACTTTGCCTTGCATTACAACAAATATCCAGCGGTTATTGAAGGATATAGTGATGCAAATTGGATCACCGGATCAACTGAAACTAAGTCCACAAGTGGATATATTTTTACCATTGGTGGAGGAGCAGTATCTTGGAAATCATCCAAACAAACCTGTATCGCTCGCTCTACAATGGAGTATGAGTTCATAGCTTGGGAAAAGGACGGTGAAAAAGCTGAATGGCTCCGGAATTTTCTAGAAGACATTCCATTTTGGGCTAAGCCATTGGCTCCTATATGTATACATTGCGATAGCCAAGCGACAATAGGAAGGCTTGGGAGCGTTATGTATAACGGAAAGTCTCGTCACATACGACGAAGACATAACACCGTTAGACAACTACTTTCTAGTGGAATTATCACAATCGACTATGTAAAGTCAAGAGATAATGTGTCAGATCCACTTACAAAAGGCCTTACTAGAGAGGTAGTTGAAAGATCATCAAAGGGAATGGGACTATGGCCGAGGACAAATCATCGTGGCGGTAACTCTACCTAGAAAACTGGAGATTCCAAGATCTAGGTTCAAGGAGATCAAACAAAGTCATTGATGACGGTTCAACATTGTCACAATAACTTTTAAAGATCCATTCTCGTGATGAGACAATGTTCAGTAACAAGGATAAGGCATTAAGGCTTTTTAATGATTTCTAAGTTTGATACAGGGTATATCAAATGGTGAGTCTACGGGAAAACATATTTAGGAATCACCTATATAAGTGTGAAGTGGAAGCCGCTTCAACGAGAATCTGGTAAGGCCAGTTCTCTACGCACTTACGAACCAGGCAATGTTCATGGCTGAAACGAACAAAACAATGAGAACCAAAGACAGTTAAAGGGTTGATTGCGTGACTTATGTTGTCTAGGTATACACCAAAGCTCGACAGTTCAAAGACATCAGGTCTACCGATTGACCGAGTATATCCGATATATGTTCACTACGTAAAGTTCAAAGGAAAACCTACTTATACAGATGCAATTAATCCTTGCTTTCGAATCACACAGTTTTTCATGCATATGTTTTCATGATATAGTCATTCCCCATTCATGTGGGGGATTGTTGAGTTTGTGTTCTTTAAAGAATGAGCTTTAAAGATAAGGTGTGAATTGAGAAATGTGGGTGTAATGTGAATTGGAAAATATGGGGGAACCAAGTCAAGGGAAAATGAAATTAAAGGAAAAGTCATTTCTCCCTCATCGTCGTTGCTCGCTCGGCTTCGGCTTCGGCTTTGGCAATGGGCAATGGCAATGGCAAATGATGTGATTGATTGATTGATAAAATTTATTTAACTCACAAATAATTTTCCTTTTCTTAGACATTAATTTAATTCGCGTGAAATATTATTTTAAAATTCGCGAAATAATTTCCAACAGAAATTTAGAAAGAAACTGGTCCTTCCGAACAGACACCAAACCTGTTCCGAACAGGTGTCTTCTCCGAATAGACACCAGACCTGTTCAGCACAGATGTTTCTTCTGAACAGGCACCATACCTGTTCCAAAAAGGTATTTTTCGCACCATTTCAACACAAACACTTGGCTATAAATATAGAGGATTACCTCATTTTTTCAACACCGAAAAATCTGCATCCTACATATATTTTCTTACAAAAGTTAATCGAGTCTAAGTATGATAGAAGACTGACTCTTTGAGTTCGATGAAGGTATTGAGGTTTGATGTACCACTATGTCAATACCAGGTATATCCGTTTTATCCTGGAAAGAAATAATTCACAACCTCGGGTACAGTGAGGAGATTAAATTTCTTAAGGACACACAGTGAATTATGTGGTCTCGGATATTTTTATACTTACTGCTTATCCAGTTTTAATTACTATTATTATTCTAGCTTATTTGTTAAACACAGATACCAACAAGTTTAAGGAATTTATATTATTTATTTATTTCTGTGTTCATCTATTTTCTGGATTTGGAGACTAAAAACCTTTCCGATTTTTCTACTCTATTTTAATATTCGATTCGAAGAATATAAAAACTTCATCGAATATTAAATCTGTTTCTAGAAAATTTTATTTGGTTCGAAGAAATAAAATCTTCACCAACTAATATTTTTGTTTGTGTTGTTACCAGTAACAAACATGACAGGAACAGAAAGTACCCCAATGGTTGGCACTGCTAGTAACGCAGCCACCTCTAGTCGTTCTGCACCAGCACCGGCTATGGCAGAAAAGCCCAAAAGGTTTTCTGGAATTGACTTTAAGCACTGGCAACAGAAAATGTTCTTTTACTTGACTACTTTGAGTCTGCAAATGTTCATTAAGGAAGATGTTTCAGTTATGTCGAAATCAACCTCGGATAATGAACGCTTCTTAGTGACTGAGGTTTGGACGCACTCAGATTTTCTGTGCAAAAACTATATACTAAGCGGGCTGGAGGATTATCTGTATAGTGTGTACAACAACATGAAGACTTCAAGAGAACTGTGGGATGCTTTAGAGAAAAAGTACAAAACAGAAGATGCCGGGTTGAAGAAGTTTATAGTTGCTAAGTTTCTGGACTTCAAGATGGTGGATAACAAATCTGTTGTTACCCAAGTTCAGAAATTTCAAGTGATTATTCACGATCTCCTTGCTGAAGGTATAAACTTTATTAATACTTTTGTCATAAGTATTAAATATATTATGAATACTTACATAACCTTTTATGTAGGTTTAGTTGTAAATGATGCGTTTCAAGTGGCAACAATGATTGAGAAGTTGCCTCCCTTATGGAAGGACTTCAAAAATTATTTGAAATACAAACGCAAGACACTCGAATATCTCATTGTTCGATTGAGGATCGAGGATGATAACAAGACTGCCGAAAAGAAGGCTAGAGGAAACTCATCAATTATGGGAGCAAATATTGTTGAGACTGGTCCAACTAATCCGAAAAAGAGGAAAAATCCATCTTGACCAAAAAACTATCCTAGCAAGAAAAAGTTCAAGGGAGACTGCCACAACTGTGGAAAAGCTGTACACAAGGCTGTGGATTGTCGTGCTCCAAAGAAAGATAAGAAGAAGGGTCAAGCCAATATGGTTGAAACAAATGTGGACATTGATGACTTATGTGCCATGTTGTCTGAATGCAACTTAGTAGGAAGTCCCAAGGAGTGATGGATTTATTCTGGAGCCACCCGACATGTTTGTTCTGTTAGAGAAGCATTTGCAACATATGCTCCTGCTGGACCCGATGAGACCATTTTATGGGAAATTCTGCAACAGCCAAGATTGAAGGTTATGGAAAAGTATTTCTGAAGATGACCTCTGGCAAGGTGGTGACTCTGAACAACGTTTGTCATGTTCCTGAAATTATCAAGAACTTAGTTTCTACTAGTCTTCTAGTCAAAAATGAATTTAAGTGCGTTTTTGTTTCTGACAAAGTTGTAATAAGTAAGAACGAGATGTATGTAGAAAAAGGTTACCTTACTGAGGGCCTTTTCAAACTGAATGTAATGATTGTTGATAATAATAAAGTTTCAGCTTCTTCTTACTTGCTTGAGTCAAATGATCTATGGCATTCACGTTTAGGACATGTCAATTAATTATAAAACCTTGCGCAAAATGATCAACTTGAATATATTGCCTAAGTTTGAATGTAATCAATCCAAATGTCAAATATGTGTTGAATCTAAGTATGTTAAGCATCCTTATAAGTCTTTTGAAAGGAATTCAAATCCCTTAGACTTAATTTACACAGATATTTGTGACATGAAGTCAATACCATCTCGCGGTAGAAAAAGGTATTTCATAACCTTCATTGACGATAGTACGCGATACTGTTATGTCTATTTACTTAATAGTAAAGATGAGGCAATTGAAGCATTCAAACAATACAAAAGCGAAGTTAAAACACAACTTAACAAAAAGATCAAAATGATAAGGAGTGATATAAGCGGCGAATATGAATCTCCTTTTGAGAAATATGTTTGGAATATGGGATTATTCATCAAACAACTGCTCCTTACTCGCCACAATCAAATGGAATTGCGAAAAGGAAAAACAGAACACTTAAGGAGATGATGAATGCCTTGTTAATAAGTTCTGGTTTACCCCAGAACTTGTTGGGGGAAGCTATCCTTACGGCTAGCAAAATACTTAATAGAGTTCCCTATAATAAAATACAATCTATTCCATATGAAAAATGGAAAGGAAGAAAGCCTAACCTTGAATACTTGAAAGTATGGGGGTGTTTGGCTAAGGTGCAAGTTCCTAAACCTAAAAGGGTAAAAATAGGACCAAAAAC